>JAEMPF020018333.1:21554-31771 GCA_022496165.2 Catalaphyllia jardinei | reverse complement strand
ACACATTTGAGGTAAGAATACTTTATTTAAAATGAGATAGCGATGCACAAGGTAGCGAATGGGCCAATGATAAAAGAACTTGTAAGAGTATTTTATTAAAGTATAAGTGATTTTGGTAAATAAAAGGTTATCAGCAACCACTTTGAACTGGAATAAAAGATTTCAGAATAGTTTAGGTCCAATATTAGCAGAAGTTCTTTATGATAATTTACTTTGTCACATTTTACAGTTAACATTGACTTACCAAGTGCCTGGGTGGCGTCTTTCACTATGGATTTAATTTTGTGCTTAACGCCAGCCTAAGGAAACAGAATCAAATGTCAATAGCTAAAATGCCAGCTCAAAAGGGTGACGCTATGATATGTCGATTGCGCAGATCTAAAAACTCTACTAGACTTCCATTCACTTCAATTCACTTCTTCATGGTTTTTTCTGTCGAGTCCCTTGAGTATTTTTGGCCCTTTGCAGGCAAAACAGGCACTTGTGCAAGACAACAAAAAATGGCCACTTTCCAGAAGTACCCGTGATTATCAAGGGAGAATGAAGAGAGGGTTAAATTAATCTACCATATACATATGTCTGGATTTATGAAAATGGTGCTAAAGAATTCGATTTCACCTTGTTTTCACCACTCTTTTAGGCCACTAAGAGCCACGTAAAGGGGAAAAAAGGAAAGGACGGCAAGAGAAGGAAGATAAACGGGTGGAGGAGGCGAAAAAAGACTGACCTTCCTTTTAATTTTATATCGTCGACTTTGGAGATCTGGCGAGAAAAAAACGCCCGCTTGGGGCGCGATTTCAATTCTTTCTGAGCACCATTTTTATAAATCCAGACATACATATATGCCTTATTATAAAGTAATCTCTCTGAAGCGATTTTTAGATTTTTAGATTTTTAGCTTTGGGTCTAGAGAGAGCATGTGACTCGAATTTTATTCAAGTAGTAGGCTGAATCCAAGTGACTTTACACACATGTTCATTCTCCACAAAAACACATCCGCGCCAAAAATAACACACAAATTGCGGTTATAAACATGACGAGACAACGCATGTTGTAAAAGGTTTCATTTATGAACTTAACGTTTCGTATGTATCAGTCGCCATCTTTACCTAGGGACTATTGAAGACTCTCTAGATTAGCCTTTGTTGCAAGCTACAAGCATGGATAAAAGTCTTGGGGCAATTTTTCACTTTTGACGCTTTTGCTCACAAGCTAGAAGCAAATACTACTTCACCTGCCTAACGTCGCCCCCACCCCTCATACAATGTTCAAAACTACTACCTGCAACTGTTCTTCTGATTTTCAACATGGCATTGGGTGGGGAGGGGAACAGTAACGCGCTTTTAAAAGGAAAGCAGCGCTTTTTTAAGCTTCAGTAGCAAAACACAGATGTCCTAAGGACTTTTGTCCACGATTGTAGTTCCAGTCCATCACCCGAGAACACGGGAATGATCTACAGCACCTTACCCACTTCTAGCACCTTTTTTGCTCCAATGGCTCTGGCCAGTTGCGTGACAAAGCTTGTTTGGTTTGCCTCTGTTGCCTTTATTGAGAATTCCTTCAGTGTCTCGCAAATAACCTACAAACCAACGTATAATCTTGATACAATCTATGTGTGACTCGTATTAATTATAGGGTTGTAAGAGGGTTCAATAGGCGAGGGGATTGGGAAGTTGAGGGGGAGAGTAGAGGACATTTTTACCGTACCAGTCCGGGCACGAAGTCACATACAGCATTCGCAAATTTTGGGCGAATATCAATGGTACTCAAAAAGATTAAAAAACAACAATTTATTGACGAAAATACCACATGAACAAACTCGGGCTACGAAGGACAAACTCTGAAAAAATAAAATGTCTGCGATGCTCAAAACCCAATTCAAGTGACCGACTTGTGAAGAGCGCGAGGACGCAACTATATAAACTACAACTTCCAAGGACCTTACAAAGATTATGTGATTCACTGATAACCTTAAAGCTTTTCACTTCTCCCCTCACCCCCTTGTCAAGCTTTCCCTCTCTATTAACTCTAAACATTTTTTTTATTTTTAAAGGAAACCAAACTTGGTCGGCCGCAGCACGCCACATTTCCTGAAAAGTGGAACAAAATCGCTTCATTTGATATCGAAAAATATGAAATCAAATAAGCCGGATAATTTGCTTTTTTTCAAAACTTAGCTACGTTTTTACCCTGAAGCGAATACGATGAATTTCTTTTTAACTCGGTAATTCTATAGTTAGTGCACCTAAACCCAAAATATTTTTTGTTTAAATAAATCATTGCACCTGTTCGAAACGCACTTCGCCTTTTTGAACTTAATCTTGACTTTCTTATAGGCTATAGAAGTTATGAAATCTAGCCATCATCTGTTCCACGACCGAGCCAGTAAGGAGCATGGGTCTAGTCCTGGTTTTACGTCACGAACCGATTCGCATCGCAGAAAGCCTTTTGTAAACATGCATGCAAAGAAGTTTATGACGTAATACCAGGACTAGACCCAAGCCCCTTACTGGCTCGGCCGTGGAACAAATGATGGCTAGATTTCATAACTTTTATAGCCCATAAGAAAGTCAAGATTAAGTTCAAAAAGGCGTAGTGCGTTTCGATTAAATTTCCCTAATCCATGGAATAAATGTATTCTTTGATTAAATCAGTCAACGGTTTCTCGAAGCTCGATCAGCACTAGCCAAGGATTAAACTAAGGGTTAAATTTAACACACCTAGCGAGGTGGATTAATCGGTTAATCGGATGAAAAAGTCGGATGAAAAAGGCGGATAAACAAATAAAAATGGCCGACTTTTTTGTTGATTTTGTTTTAATGCCGGGCCCAGTAAAAGAAAGAAAAGCAATTCGGGCCACTCGACGACTTTTCAAAAATAGATGTTACTATTACCTTAAGAACAAGGCATCCCGAGTCCGGTTTTCCCGCCTTCAGTTTTTGGAGAGTTTTCACAGCAAGGACGACGGCTGTTCCGCGATCCGCAAGATTTTTTAGACGACGAGCGCGAAGCAAGAAATTTTAACATTTCCCCTCTTAGTAGGATCTCAGAGGTAAAAATCGTCGCTCACTAGCCGTTGTAATGTAAAATGAAAGATCTGTGGTGGAATTAAAGGATTTTTCTTGGCTTGATAAAGGCGAGTATTTTATGGACAAAATATTTTTAACGTCAAACTTGCTTGTTCTTCAAGAAGTTGTTAATCTCATTCAGCAGAATTTAGGTGACTCAAAACAATTTCCAGCACTAATATTTCTATGGGCCATTGTAACCACTCTTTATCACTTGATGCTACAATCATGGTATCAAAACACTGCCCAACTATTGGCGAACACGTTGCGGTCCTTTTCATAACCTAACAGGTTACCATAGCAACAGTATGACCTCCAGAGTCAAGGTTATTCTTTATCTCTCCCTTAGCCCCTAAAGAAGGATAACGGTAAACAAGGTAACTTTGAACGCTTTGTACAAGGTCAATATACTTTAGCCGAAAAATGTTTTTCCGGAAACGTGATGTATATCCCTCCAATGTCTGATTCATCACTGTGACTGATTTCAAAAGCGTTGGACTTGTGAGAAATAACTATTTATCAGCCCCAACGCTCCATCTAATTTAGTATGCAATATTTAAAACTTTATTATATTATTCGCTTCGGCAGTTTTTCTTTGTTTATCGAATGATATTGCATTAAAAGGCCTTTTTCTACATCACTGTGTAGTTCTTTCATTATTTTGCGTTGCGATAGTAATTTCTGAAGCGGGGGCTTATTTTCGGCCTGATTTTGCTGCTATCAGATGGGAAAAGTTTGCGGCTCGATATTTTTGGTTTAAAGCGAAACTAAAACAAAAGAAATTCATTTCTAAATAGTACTCGGTAACCTCTACTTGGGAGATAAAAATTGGCCGATTCTATTTTTTAGCCGGAAATGATCGGTCGTTCCTTAGGCGCAGGGCCTCTTAATATTAATTAAGGTGATTACCGAGTTAAAGAACCCGCCATAGATTTCCCATGGAACCTGGCATGGTGTCATTACAGTAGAAGGAGATGTTAAAAACGTAATAAAAAAAGGGGGTCACCGTGCTTGTTTTCATGCCACGATGATGACAAATATGGTTATTTAGGTGACGTTTGGTTATCTCAATGCGCAACAAATAAGCTCGATTATTTTTCAAAGCGGCCTGGTATATCACACAGAGTTCGACTTACTTTGATAGCTTATTCATCTAGGTCCCAGAAAAAATGGCTTCAAATGCCCTGCATTATTAATTGATATTTTATCCTTTAAAGGTCACATTTGGCCCGTTACGTCTCTGTCTGAAGCATTTATTTCATTTGCCAAAAAAGTAGCCATAGATTTGGGAAATGTTTTTTCGGTTAGCCCGACTGGAAAATTCCCGGAAAAAGGGAAACTGCTCAAAAGGTAGTCCCGTTTTCCCGGTTGGAATGTCTCGACTGGTTTTTCGCGTTCCAAGAGGAAATGATGGGACAGAGAGGGACATTGAGGGCGTTGGCTGGGATATGTCGATTCCTCTAAAGTTATATTTAGCTTTAGGCGGAAACAGAAGTCAATTTCCCCAGACGTCCGCATGATACCTTTCATCCGTCGATCCGGGAATTTTAAAATGGCGGTCTGCGTGCAAATACGTTTCGTCAGTAGAAGCGGCTAAAGAACCACAACCTCTTTGGAATAAAAACGCTAGGGGGCATTAAAAAATATTAATGGTTTTCCTCCGTGAACTTGAACCAAAGAAAACAGCGATGAAAACAATAAAGAATTTAATTGCTTTCATTTGTTAATTGTAAACAACATGCAGAGAACTATCGTATTGTTCGATATTGTAACATAACGTGAAATACTGTTTCAATCTGTAGCGATCCTGATACCACTGAACGCATCGACAAAATAAATCTTAGCACACCGAACAAAAGTAGTTTGGGTTCCACGGAAAAACTATTTTTGAAACGAGCTACAAAATTGCTTTCAACCCGGCTGGAGGAGTAATCATGGTCGAGCTGCAAAACCATTCGGAGGGTCGCTAAAATATTTTGAATCCAGGCCGGAACCAAAACAACTCGAAGCCTAGTGATTAACGACAGAAACCAATTTAAATACTATCCATACCTCAAACATGTGATATAAGTATATTTTGAACCTTAACGGCGCGGATAAAACAACTCGGAGTGTAGCGATCAGCCTAGAAAATAACTCAACAAAATAACAGCTCGGAGCTGGAGGAGATCCACAACAGAAATAATGTTGAATAACAGTACAGTGACAAAACATCTTGCAGCAAAGCGAAGTGGGACGACCAGTGACAGAAATAATTTTGATCAGGAATACAATAACCAACACCTTGGAGGGTCAGGCTTACAGAGTACAGTGAGAGTAGCATTCAGCGAGAGAAATGATGTTATAATTTTGAATAATTTGACAGGGACTAAACAACTAAAAGCATGGCGATCATGGGAATGTAAGAACTGACCCAGTTGTGAATACTGTTACGTGACAAAAAAACTCCTGTAGCTTGGAGCGAAGCGATCAGCGACAGAAACCCGTGCAGAAATAATTTTGAATTCACAGAGAAACAGAACAACGTTGAAGTAACATAACTTTCAATTCAACGACAAAATTACTCCCATGTAAGCGGCAAAAAAATGATTTTAAACCAGGAACCAAAGTACACGGAACTGAGCGAAAGGGACAACTTCCCGGGATAACTCAGTTCTTCTGATTGCTTTTCTAACAAAGGAAACCGGCAAAGACGTAGGTGTCATCTTCCATTGACCATGTTCATGCTTTCACCTTTCGTTAATTTTCACTAGTGTAAGGAGAAAATCTCATTGTCGTTGCCAATATCAATGTCTAAGGCCATGGGCTCGAGTAAACTACAATTATAGAAGTCACAGTGGATCATAGCCGCCAAGACCTTTATAACATGTCCAGCCGGAACGTTCTGTTGTTTTTGTTGACCACTCAGAACTGCATTTCTGCCCGTCTGCATAAGACATTTTATTCCCAACAAGTTGTGACATTGATTTATCCATTCAGAAATACCATCTCTCTCAATTATACCCTTAAAAGGCACATCTATCGAAGTATTTCCCCGTGGACCGCCGTTTCTAAATTGCGTGATCACCAAAGGAATGAAATCATGCGGACGTAAAAAGAAATGCACTCCCGCTGTTTCCGGCAATCCTAAAATAACTTTAGTGGATTTTACATATCCCAAGGCCAGGACTGGGAGCCTCCCTCTCTGTCCCATCATTTTCTCTTGGCGTTCCAATTGCAGTATTCCGGTAATCTTTATTCCAGGCCGACAGCATCACTGTGACATCACCATTTCGTAAACAAAATGGCGGCAGAGATTATGATGTACCAATGTTCGTGTTGCTTGCTCGCAGCTCCCTCCTTGGAGCATTTACTGAGCCACGACTGCTCTTCCCATGAAAATGGTAGGTAATTTTCTGCACAAAATATCCAATGTACGTCTTGCCAATCGGAAGTGAGACTTAAAACTCATCCATCGAATATGTCAGCACTCTATAACTTCGAAAAATCCCTCATAGAGATGGAAGTTGTAGCAACAGCAGCAGTTTCTTCTTCATCATCAGAATCGATCAACGTTTCCTTCTCATCGGCCGCAAACTGAGCAATTTTTCTCCCATTAAGGAATTCCCGGAAATTCACACCGAAATTTCCGGATTTTTTTTCTAAATGGAAAGCGCCTGGGAATGATTATAACATTTTCTTATTTTTATAAACAACGCACTTTTGTAACATTTATTGCGAATTTTTTAGCTCACAATAAGAAAATGACTGAGAAATCTATTTTTCGCAAAACTTCAAGTCCTGCAATGACGTCACAATCATTCCCAGTCTCCTGTTTTCGGTCTCGCGGTTTTGTACCAACCCGGAAGTGAAAATTCACGTTTTTGGTACTTCAAAACGCGGGGAAGAAAAATCGCTTTCAAATATTTTTATTGCTATACTTATCAGTACATTGTGGAGACTTTATCGAGCAAATAATAAAAAAGGAATCTGTCAAATACACTTGAAGATCTGACACGCATTGGTGTAGAATGAGTACCAACCTCGTCCCCAGGGCCTTCTCCTCGACGGTATTTTGAAAAGTGGAGAAGGCCTTGGGGACGAGGTTGGAATTGATCCTGAAAGCGTTAGATGCGTGCCCCTTTGCGTGAATACATGTACTCCAAGGCAAGGGTCGATCGAGGAGCCGAAGTATTAACAGTAACACAGCTATAATCGGTGCCGCAGTGTGTTCTTCGCTAGCTGTTGGTTACCTGCTCGGTAAACTCCACGGGTCGCGAAGATATGCAGACGATTATATTCAAAAACCGTGCAGAGAATCTAAGAAGACTGAAGGGTTGAAGACTCTCCTCCAATACGTTGCTCAACATTCATCGCCAGAACACCATGCCGTTACGGAGTTGAGAAGGGTACGTAGGTAAAACAAGGATTAGAAGTTTAAGCATTTAAACTGTGGTTAATTAGCACTGCAGTCCACATCATAGTAGGCTTGATTGCCGCCTTTCTCTCGTGTCTGGTCTGCCCTCCCCGAGATGAACGGCTGGAGGCGTGAGCGGCAAAACCATGTCTGTGACGTCAATTCATAATTTAATTCATGCGGCGCTCGTGGTCGCCGGAAATGTTATCTGATTACAACCTACGGCTATAAACATTTGTACATTTGCCGTTCTATTTTTTGAAATTTGCTTTCCCAACCTATTTTGTTTCACATTATTGCTGCAGAAGAGCGCTGTATGCATAAATTCTGTATGCTATGGAAGAGTTCGTTTTTTGAGTAGAGCAGCGCCGTTGGACTGTGGTTTAGCAAACTGCTCATGCACATCAAGATCTGTCAAAGGTGACATGTTGGTTTGCATGGTTAAGTTGATGCTCTACAATTTGTCACGTACGTTTTGCTAGTCGGTTTGCTTTACCCACGATTTAGCTCACTTAAAAAGATAATTTTGCCTGGCTTCGCCAGAGACTGGTGTTGCTATCCTTATAAAACGCAATACTTTTATGTGCCTGCCTGTTTTGTATCTTGAGCTCAACGTTTAGCTTGATCTGACTCTTTGTTGACTTTGTTATCTGACGTTATGGAACCCAAAGATTCATACATATTGTTGGCTGAAAAATGAATGCATCTTGGCCATTTACAAACCTTTCAAGCGTTTCTTGTTGTGAATTTTAAACTTTCGATCTTAATTGTCTCTGAAGTTCTCTCGTACACTGTTTATCAATTCCACATCATCTGCCATCACGGGCCGCAATCCAAACTGGCGAGATAATTTATGCCCGACAAAAATCTGCGGGCGGTTATCTGATTGGTTAAAACTAACAAAAGAATCCTCACGAGTCCAGCCGTGCGTTCGGGGGAGGAGCGCGGGCTCATTTCCCGAACAGCGGCTGGTGATCGAACCTAACATCATAGCTGTCATCTAAAGTTGTCACCAGTTCTTGTTATCCTCCCCCTATTAGTCATTGTGCAATAGCCTTAGGTCAATGTCCAATGTAATGTTTAAGAAATAGAAAACATGTACCGTGTTTGTATCGAGTTATACAAACACGAGTGGAAGTTTGGGAGAACGAGAAATGCTGTGGGAACACGAGCCGCAGGCGAGTGTTTCCACAGCTTTTTCGAGTTCTCCCAAACTTTCACGAGAGTTTGTATAACTCGATACAAACACGGAGTACATGTTTTCTATTTCTTTTAGAAAACACCACGACGAGAAAAAGGAAAACTTGTAAACTTTGATTATCATAATGTAAATTCTCTTTGCTCGCGCCATCTCTACGTCAACAGCGCGCGCTAGTTCTGTGTCTCCATCGAGTTATACAAACAGGCTTTTTAACCAATCAGCGCGCGTGCTTCCTTGGGACTGTTTTCTAAAATTGTATACCATATGGTTAATCATACGACAAAGCCCTCAGTGATTTTCCACCTTGCTCTCACGTGGTTTCAGCATGCTATATCCCTCCCAACTCCTCCAATCCCCAGTTAATAGTCCCATTATCTTGTGGCCCTGCCTCAGTTGTAAGCTGTTATTCAAGCTACGCTACTCTCCGCTTTCCCCTCCCTCCCTCCCTGTACTGGTAGCTTTGTCCTTTCCTATCTTTGTTTTTCCCCATGCGGTTGTAATTACCTTTCGTGAGGCAGCAGCTTCTGCTTGCCAAACCTTATCAGTTTATTTACTGCTATATTCTATTTCCTATATTGTGTGTAAAACATAGCTGCTTAGTCAATAAAGGTTTTTGGTGGCAGGGTAGTGCAACCTAGGCTGGACTTAACCCCACAGTAAGTGCTATGGCCACCCTTGGTAATAGGTCCGGATCTCTCCAGGATGGTGCCATCGTACCATCTGACCTATTGACCTCCCAGAAGGGCACCCCTCTTCTGGTCCATTCCATGTTACGTTTACTCCCCAACATAGGCTCTCAACATAACCGTTGAAATTTAAAACAGCTATTTATATATAACAGAGGTGAGGGGTCTGGAACGGAGATTAAGCAAATAGTTAACAGTAAACTATAAAAAACTAGAGTAGGTTAATAAAGCATCAGCTTTTCACTTCCGACGTTGACGTTCCAAGCTGGCTCAAGTTCTTGAATAAGTAAGGTCTCTACTCTTGTGTTAACTTAAGATCATTTTTCAGAACACTCGATGCATAAAATATTTCTTTCCGTGCAAGGACCGCATTAATCGTTCACAACAATGGCCGTTTTTATACTAGAGACGCATTATCCGTCTGGACAAACTTGGGCAAACATTTGTAGCTTGTTTGGTTATGCGTCTCCAGTATAAAGACGGGCACAAGACGAACTATGCGTCTAGACGAACTATCCTTGGTTATGCGTTGTGAACGACGCATTACGAAAGAAAGTTCGACTGGACGCATAATTCGTCTGTGTGTGTAAAGACACACGAAGAAAGTAAAAAAAATACACCGCGTTATGAAATAAATTCCACAATTTTTTAAAACCCTACAGTCATGTGTGGATTCTGGAGCACCCACTGCAGCCCACGTAAAACGCTTATTGTAACCTAATGAATCCCATGTTTGTCACAGAAAATATTTTCTTGTAACTATAAAAGTTCTTTAGTTGAGTGCTGACCTAAACATGAATCCATCCCATACCCCTACACAAGGAAACTCCCAATTTGCCAGAAAATTTTCCAGTTCTTGCAGATTT
>JAEMPF020016464.1:19418-31778 GCA_022496165.2 Catalaphyllia jardinei | reverse complement strand
CATGGCATTTATGACGATATTTTCAAACTCCTCTTCTGTCTTAATAAGACGAACTTTGAACTGCATCATGTCAGACAAGCTTGTAAAGGGTTTGTTAGCAGTAGCGAGCAGTCTGTTTCTTGGAGTTTGGTAAAATCCGCGACGAGAAGTGAACAATGCGAAGCGACTGATGGAGGAGCAAGCGGCAAAACCACGAACCGCGGTGAGGGCCATTTTACTCACCTCTTCGATTCTTCGCCTTACGTCAAATGAAACGCGAGCTGTGTGTAGTTGTGTGTGTAGATGCGATACGGCGAGTGGAGAAAAGAGCCATTTTTCAACTTGTTTCGTTTGGTAGAGCGAGGAATTAATGACACCAGAGGAGGCATGATGAAATATAGGTACCGTATAATTGTTTTCACATTAAAATGTTACTGAAACGAAATTTTCGTATCCTCCTTTATTCCCCACTCTATAGTTTCAAACGTGCTTAAAATCATGGCGAATTTTATTTTTGCCAAATCCTAACGGAAAGTGGTGTTTTTAGCTGCCGAACTGAGTTTAATTAAGGACCTTGGACGTCACTGGTTGTATTTACGCATGAAGCGCAAAAGATTCCCTCTTGTTTTCACTTGATTTATTCAAGTTTATTATTCATATTATCAATACCTACTAGTTTTCTACCTTGTAATTTCTGTCCAACCTTGACAGAAAATGCACATCATAGACGTTAGAGGGCTCCAGAGTGTAGATTCTTCAAATGAATGCTACAGATTAGAACAGCTCAGTATATACCTTTCGAACATCTTGCGTACCCGATTGGAGACTTCGAAGACGAGTGTGACGACTTTCATATCAAGATCTGACGTTTAAGGTCTGACGTCTAAGGTCTATTTAAACTACGTTTGAATATATATCCTCGGCAACTTTACGCATTGATTAAAAGCGGTAAGCAAATCAGCCATCCGCACAATCACGAAGCTATTAATGGTCCACAAGCTTTGCGTCAAGTACTAGATTACACACAGAAGGCATCTTTTTAATACTAATACTTCCCATTGCGGCGTTCAGACAATTACATATCATGTGATTCTTTCAATATACAGAACGATTACGCCTTGTTTTCAATATGTTAAAAATACTTTAATATGGTAAGATTACATTATCACTTATATAGAAACAAAATCTCGCCGATGCTCAGTGGCGAGGTAATTCTGTCTCTATAGAGAAGAAAACAAAAATCTCGCCGATGCACAGCGGCGAGGTAATTCTCTCTGTATAAAAAATAAAACAAAATCTCGCCGATGCTCGGCGGCGAGGTAATTCTGTCTCTTTTGAGAAGAAAACAAAAATCTCCTCGATGCTCAGCGGCGAGGTAATTCTCTCTGTATAAAGAAGAAAACAAAAATCTCGCCGATGCTCAGCGGCGAGGTAATTCTCTCTGTATAAAGAAGAAAACAAAATCTCGCCGATGCTCAGCGGCAAGGTAATTCTCTCTGTATAAAAGAGAAAAGAAAAACTTGCCGATGCTCAGCGGCGAGGTAATTCTCTCTGCATAAAGAAAACAAAAATCTCGCCGATGCTCAGCGGCGAGGTAATTCTCTCTGTATAAAGAAGAAAACAAAATCTCGCCAATGCTCAGCGGCGAGGTAATTCTCTCTGTATAAAAAAGAAAAGAAAAACTTGCCGATGCTCAGCGGCGAGGTAATTCTCTCTGTATAAAAAAGAAAACAAAAATCTCGCCGATGCTCAGCGGCGAGGTAATTCTCTCTGTATAAGGTAGGCGCGAAATCTCACCGATGATCAGAGGCGAGGTTTTTCTGTCTGTATATCAAGAAGGAACCAAAATCTCTCCGATTATCTGCGGCGAGGTAATTCTGCCGGTATAAGGAAGGCGAGAAAATCTCGCCCATGATCAGCGGCAAGGTATTTCTGTATATATGTAAAAAAGATAGAACCAAAATCTCGCTGATGTTCAGCGGTGTGGTTGTTCGGTCTGCATAATCCACAGCAATTCGACACATATTTCAGTTGCTGTTGCGATCACATAGCTAAAAACGAGGATGCCGTGTGTTCTTATTCAAGAACGTAATTTCCTTAAACCAGCTAAGGCTTGAGAAGGGCGTATAAAAAGAGAACTTGAAGAGACTTATACTGTATAATTCCAGTGAAATTTTTATTAAGCGAATAATCAGCATATACTCAGGGGCGGGGCAGAAAATTCCTGAAATTTTCGTATCTGGATCATCCAACAAAAAGTGACGTCACATCCGGTTTAAAATGGGCCGCGCAGCTCGTTTTGCAAAGCGAAAAAATGGCGTTTCGATTTGCCAAGATTTTATTCTATTTGCAAACCATCAGCTTCGTTTCCTTTCTAACTGAGGGTAGAAATATGTTGCAGACTTATTTCTTTGACTTCTTAAGCAAAACCTTCGACAAAAAAGAACAGTTCATTTTTGTTTTGAAGGAAAATAACGGATGGCCTTCTGTCATCGAATGGCGGATTTTAGACTTTTGCAAAACTGGTGTTAATCCGACTTTTGGTTCTTGCTGTTCGTGATTTTGTGATAACACTGAGTGGAATAGCCTATGATGTCATCAATAACCTTGATGAAGTATTGCTGGCCATAGTTTTCACTGTGTACAACTGGAACATATTTAACAGCAGCCGTTTAGTTTTGAAAGTCGTTGTCAGTGAACACACACTTGGAGCTCAGTATCCACGTGCGTGTGGTGGAAACAACAAGATGAATCGTATACTCAAGGTTAGTATCCTATTTCCATATCCTTGTTGAATACTGTTTCTCTGTAAAAAATTATCAACGTTGCGAGTTAGAATTGATTGTAAATGCGTTTTGGGGGGATATCAGATTTCCCCGAAAAGATCGACAAAGGGGTGAAGCAGTCTATGAGTAGATCTATGGGCGACGACCAATTCTTCGACCAATCGCCTCTTAGAAGTCTCTTTCAGTCATCCAGTGGTTAATTCCTCTGTATTGTCTTGACTACAATGCTGGCTTGGGAATCGACCTCTTTAGGCACTTGTTTAGGGTTAGCTCTCTATGGCAATATCCTTACCCACCCACTGTGACCCCGGAAGGGGGGGGGGGCACTCCCTTATATAAACTATTTAGGTATGTGTGGCCCAAAGGGTTTGGTTTTTCAGCCATTTTGGTCATAAATAGCGTATCGATTTGGCCATTTTGGTCTTAAATCGGGTATGGGTTTTGTACTTAGAAGACTGAAGCTACCTTTTCATCACTATTGACAAGGCCATAATTAAAAGGCCTTCGAAACTTAAGTTTAGGTAGCTGTGTCAGCCGCAACAGTCGCAAATAGGGTATTAAATTTTTGGTCTGGTCATAATTTAAATAGGGTAGGGAAAATCACAGATTTTGGTAATAAATATGGTAAGGGGCACTCCCCCACCAAACTTTTCTGGGAGTATCCCCAGCTACTATGCAGTGGTTAATATATCAGGGGCGCATCTAGGGGGAGGGTGCTGGGGGTGCATCCCCCCCCCCCTGAGATGAAGCTTTCTTCGTCGTATTCGCTTTTAAAACTTGTTTACCTCACCGGTCAGTGACGTCATTCCTTAGAGGTGCACCCCCTCCCAAGAAAAAGCCTGGATCTGCCCCTGTAAATAAATGCTCGACAGAATTTAAATCACACTTTGCGATCGCCTTGCTTTCACCTATGTTCACCTAGAATATTCAACTGAGAAATTACCTCTTTTCTGCAAGCTAAATTTGACTGTGATTTCAAGACTTCTTTGAGGTGATAGTTTGAGGCTGTATTATCACCTGATGGGAATCTTAACCTCACAATCCAATAATATTGTTAAATTGAATTGTAATTAAATTTTCTTCAAACTATGATTTACCCAATTGTTTCTCTATACCAAATTAACTAAACATGAGATTTCATGGGGACACAGGACTGGCGATTGTTTTCTCAGTTTTTTGTTTTTCCAAAGATTTGTTTTTGGTGGGGATACAATGTAGCTCTGTGGGTGCTTTGTTTATTATTTGATCAATGTTTAAATGACATCCAGAAGCATCTTCAGAATACCCCGTCAGTGTGCTTTGAAGAATGAGGAATATAACAATAGTTGCTATTCTTATTCAATGAGATGCTAATAAGTTGGGGGGGGGGGGGGGTTATTCTGAAGTTTAGCCGACATCCACTTTCCATCTAGAAAACTGTCAGTGCGCTTTTCTAATAGTCTAATGCTTACCCAAGAGAAAAGGCTATTTGAATTGAGTGCAACTTACCTAGAATTCATTATTTCCACGAAAACGATGAGTCCTTTAAAACAGCGTGGTTTTAAATAAAAAGTTGCCCTGTTCTTCAAACAAACGATATGGTGAGGAAAAAAGACAAAATTTTGCAAAATGGCTAAATTAGCGTTGGAAACATCCGCCGATTACGAAATATTCACATTTTAATTACAGAGAGAACGATGATGTCGAGTTCAAATTTGATTTTGCCGCTCAGCCTGCTTTTTTTGCCGGATGCAATGTCACTTTTTGTTGGATGATCCAAACACAAAAAATGTGCCAGGCGTCGTAGAATGTTCTTCCCCGCCCCTGGCATATACTCTATCAGTTATTCAGTTACTCAAACAGTCGCACGTCCTGTTCTTCTACAGACTGCAGCTATTCCTGGTCACCGTCTTCCAAATTAACTAAATAGCTCTTAGATCTGTTCCATCCCGCGATGGTGCCCTTTATCCAGCCAAGATATTCAGTAGAGCCATCCAAATTAACTCGGTTGTATTCCACCTCAAGCCTTATTCCAATAAGGGCATTACATCTGGATAAAGTACATAAATGACTTCCATTACATGACATTCTCGTCATAGTTAATTTCTCATTTAATCAAAATGAAAACAAAAACGTTTTTTTTTTAATTTTATGATTTTAGCTAGCAACAATGGAATCAGAGAAATATCATTGACAAAATTGTTTTATTTTGTTTTTACCTTGTCTCTTTTTACCATGCTTTCCGTAGTTGCAGGCACGTTGCAACAGGCGCCTTTAATCTGGCGGACTTAAGAGATTTTAACGAGTTGTTAACTGCATATACTATGGGGAAATGCGTTTAGTGAGGTGGAGCCCTGATTGTTTTCTACCCTTTCAAACAGTGACTTCATCCTTAATAGTTTTAGTAGCACTGGCGCCTAACTTGTCCTCTACTGCATTAGCTTATAATTAATTCTTATTGCTTAGAGTCCTCCTCGTTTTGAATTTGGTACGTCCGTAGCCAAGTGTCCTTATCACTAGCATAATCTCGAACACATTCACCATAGGTGCACCATTTACGACTCATTTTGAGCGAAAAAAAGCAACTCCAAAAAGTCCAAACGTAGTCTGATAAGTAACGAGCTTGTGTTCGATCAACACGCGAAATGAAAATGAATGGGTTGCGAGTTCTCATTTTACAAAGCTCTCAATTGATATAGAACATGCCTGTTTAGGTCAAATAATACAGTTAAAAGAAAGCTTCCTGAAAGCACTGTAGTGAAAGAAATCGGTCCTCTTTTTGGGGTAGAATGGCACTTTCAACTTTTTCCCGAAATTTTGACTGCACAGGAGGCGCATTAATACGTGACATTATGCCGTTGGCGATTGCGTTGCAATTTTAGCCGTTGAAAAAATGCTTCGGGAAATTGCTGTAGACGTAAATGGTACGTATAAAAAATACCTCGTAGTTTACCCGCGGTAGTTTAACTCGCGTAAATGGCTGTAAAGGCGCCTCCAGAAACACCGAGACAGCAAAATAACGCTTTTAAGCATCGCCAGCCAATCAAGCCATCAACAGTCCCTTCAGCTGCCTCAGGAGCAGCAAAAAAAGTTCAACCAAAGGGAGAGATGGAGTTTCGCGCTTGAGATATTAAGAGTTTACAAGTCTGGTTTCAAATATCATTTATGTCGCGCACGTGCGACCTCCATGACTTCTGTGGTGTAAATGGCGCGACATATTTGTGGGAAAACGTATGACGCGACATTAAAAAAATAAGGCCACAGTGTGACCCCTGCCTAAACAAACTCCGTGCGACTGATTCGCGTATTTCCCCTGGCCTGATTACCTAAGTAAACAGTATTTACATTTCCGTTCCTTGGTTCAGGTTCACTCTTATGGATCTTTCCTTCAGAGTACTCTTCCACCGATTCCAAATAATATTCGACCGGATACGACAGACCTTTTCTGTCGCAACTGGAACTAAATCAACAAATGCAATTAAATACAGCCCGGGAATTACAGCTGTTTTAGGCCATCGTATAAAATAACGTATAAAATAAAAAAGCTCCTCGAGAGCCCAAACGAACGTTAAAACAACATACTCGAAAGGACTATTCAATATAATGCTATTCGGCCTCAAAATTCCACGGCAAAAGAATCCAGCGCTCACCCCTGAACGCTACCTCTGAGATCGAGAGCACCTTGAAAGAAAGACCAAAGTCTACATTGCCTGCTCACCTGCTCACATGTTCGTCACATGTATTGTCACAATTCTCACTTGTGGTACCAGTTTACTGGCCGTGGTCATAGTTAATAACTTTGCCGTAACATACCCCTGCAAAAATTAAGCGGGGTGGCCATTTTTGCGGCCTTACAGGAATGTGAATGGAATGTGGATTTTCCAGCCTATAACCTTACACAGGGCACCTAACTTTCCATAGTCACGCAACAAAATTAGGCTTGCGTTCCACTTCGTCGAACACAAAGAACATTACACGTTAGCTCGAAGATATGAATTTTATGTTCTCGTGGCTAGAACAATACATATTGTTCTCGCCACTCGAACATAAAATCCATGTCTTCTCGCCAACGTCTAATATGCTCTATGTATTTTTACAAGCACAATTAAAATCTACTTGCATTTCACACAATAGTTTTTGTATAATTTCCAAAAACAATGTATAATAAAACAATAATTGAATTGGGTTTTTTTGTGATATCCGCAATAATCAAGGTCTCGGCAAGTGTAATCAGCCGAGGCCGGAGTCCTCGGCTGATTACACTTGCCTCGACCTTGATTATTCCGGATATCACAAAAACCTCATCCAATTTATAATGATCTTAACAATTCTTCTTTCCACAGTTTTCGAAGTACCTAATGCAGAGGTCCAGGATCTTCACAACTTGCTACACCGTGCTGACGAGACCCAATAAGGTCGAAACAGCTGTCCACGGTTGCAATTCATGGCTTTCAGTTTGGACTCTATCGTGTCGTTGCCCCGTTAAGCTCTCTACGTAGTATCAGCCTTGCATCATTGTTTTCTAGTCTTTCTTTTTTTGGCTGATCAGATCTTTTACAGATCCTACGTATACAGGCAGCATTTTCGTTTGCGGTCCTTTGCAGTATTAAGTTTGTCTAGTGTTTTTTGGGGCCGTAGGGTCTTTTCAGATCCGATATGCTGCTCACTTTTTACATGGTTTGGCCATGATTTTCCTGCGGGACAGTTTGTGTCTGTCCGCAGTTTTTCCTTATCGCGGCAACGACACGATATTCTGGATTGTTCCTATTGTCCCTTGTGACGCGTTTTGCATGTGACATTGGCCAATGGGCAAGAGTTTGGATTTGAGTTTCATCTGAGGTCATCACCATCTTGCATTTAGTGGGTTTGTGGATGTCAGTCGAGCAGCTGATCACTTCACAACTTGCTACACCGTGCTGACGAGACCCAATAAGGTCGAAACAGCTCTCCACGGTTGCAATTCATGGCTTTCAGTTTGGACTCTATCGTGTCGTTGCCCCGTTAAGCTCTCTACGTAGTATCAGCCTTGCATCATTGTTTTCTAGTCCAGGTAATACCCAGCTAGTCCAATACTTGGGTGGGTTCCCATACCGATTTGTATTCATTGACAACAAAACCCGCGTTACACAAATCCGCCCTTACAGCCCGGGCCTTAATGCGACAACTCTCTCTATCCTAAACAATCGCTATACATGGCGATACAAAGACCCTGGATTCTCCAATACTTTTCTAAAGGCTTCAAAACCTTTGTGAAAACATAAGGGGCAGAGGAAAGACCGAACGGCAACACAGCAAAAACATAAAATATTTCCTTAATGGAATCAGGCGCCTGCCATGAAAACCCCAGAAAAGTTTGGTGCTCTTGTGCAATGTCTATATGATGGTAACCACTTTTTAAATCGAAGGAAAACATGTACGCGTCCTTCACAAAGTAAGACATAGCAATTTTCCAGTCCTCGTACTTAACACTTTGCTTAATTAATGACTTATTGACATGGCGCAAATCGAGAATTAACCTCTTCTTACCGCATGGCTGTACAGAAACTGACAAGGGATTTACAACAAAAGGTTGCTCATTAACTATACGTACCCGGTCAGAATTAAGAAGCTCACGAACAGCTTGGTCCACAAACTCAGCATGAATTCGAGCTGACTTGTTATTTCTTAGCTTTACGGTCAACGGCAAACTAATGAATGGCAGCCTGTAGCCGTTTTCAATAATAGACAAAATAAAATTCGGAGCACCTATAGATCTCAAGAAAACTAAATTAGTCTTCAGATTACCCTTAACACGTAACGAATGTCCGCTTTCAAGCTCGTAATTCTGTGTAAATTGATCTACCTGCGCCAAGACATCTCCATTGCTTTGGTTGAGTTGATTGGCCTGAGGTTGGCTTGTTGTAGGAGATTCCAGGGAAAGAATTGTAGCTAAGGGGCTGGTAACTAGGCCAGGACAAGGATCGACAGTCCTTAGACCAGTGTCCAAATTTGCCGCATTTGAAACAGCGGAAGAAGTCGCCAGAAGTGTCTTTACGGCCTGAAAGATAAAGGCAATGACGAAACCTGTAGTAAATGGGGTTAGGGGGGCCGGGGGCCGGGAGGAGTAAAGCAGAAAGATGAATAAACTGTATGAAACCGCAAGCGTGAATGGTACCCAAGAGACAGCGGAGAGTATAAATACTAATAACTGGCCAATCAGGACATACCTGTAAAACAGAATGCACAATAGTGGGTGCGGCAGGTGTGAAATGAAACAACCGTAACTAATTACTTGGAATAACTTAGATATGTCTTTTAGGTATAGAATCTTCGGTATAGAATATGTACATATTTTACATTTAAATTAATTTATACTTTGATACCTGACTATTTATTATTTTATTTAAGTATTATGTTGTGTCCTTACTTAGTGGTTTTATTACTGCTATTTTTATAATTGACACATGAATAAAGTTATTATTATTATTATTATTATTATAACAGCGGAAAATACATTTAAAATAGACAGGTGTCTTTTTAAAATCAGAACTTAAAACTTGGGTCAGTTAGTGTTTAGTTAACATAGTTTTGAAATCCAAAGGAAAAAAGAATTTTTTTTTTGGTCGTAGTACCGCTTTAAAAGGAACACAACCACGTTTTTGCGCATGCGCAAGGGTTTGATTTTTGTTTAGGTGGTCAAGAATTCAAAGAATTCAAATCCGTTTGCATCATCCTCAATCAACTTTGGCTTTGCCCTAAAACTTCTCAGAATCAAAAATCGTGATACACGGTTCTCGTTAAGTGTCAATTTGTGTGTAATCGAGACCTTTCGTTGTTAACTTCAATCCCGTTTGACGGAACTTCGAGTGGAGGAAAGTGTTATGGAGCTGGACGAAGACAGCTTTCTCCCGGCAGCTTTCAGAAAGGTTTAGAAACTCCGGAAAGGACTGAGAAGTAATGGAACCAGCAACATGGCAGGAGTTTTGCAAAGAAACCGATTCACGAGGCTTGGGAAAGGATCGCGGTCGTGCGAGCGTTTCTTTGTTGACATTTTACTCGAGCAAGCAGACCTTTACTCGTTGGTTTTCTTTCTTGATATTCAGACATTCTATCAGGTTCTCTTCGCTCAGATTGACTCTGATTTATTTGTTTTTAGCTATCAGGACAGTTTTGTAAATATAATAAGGACTCGTATATAAAATCAGTAAAATTTCCATCATAACATTTGTACTTCAGCATATTCAGGTTTGTTATGAACCACGGACTTACCGTACGTTGCCTTGTTTTTGCATTACTCATGCGCCTTTTCACGTGTTCCACCACTAGATTGGCCAATACAGTTTTTATTTGCCTTTCAACACGAAAAAACAAGTCGCTTTCCCTGACTAGTTGAGCGAGTTGACCTTTCTTCCTGTAATTGAGAGATGAACACGAGTGGCGAATGAGATATAAATAGCGGTTATCTGTCACTTTGTCGCGTCGGCATGACGCGACAAAGTGACAGTTCTATTGTTTTATTGATGAAAGAAACCAGTCAAGTTCGTGCGTGCGCTACATCGTGATAGTATCCCTTTAATAATTGATTAATGTTAGCATTTACTCTGACCTCATGTGAAAAGAGTTTTTTTTGTTTACGTTAGATTATTTACTGTTGACGTTCTGTTTGTGCCCTGCAACCGTCGAAAAGAAATTACCTCAGCATGTGGCGAGGAATTTGTGCCATAATGTATGCGTTTTGCTTTTTTTTTTCTAATCATTTTGGGTGCATCTATTGGGCGGATTACCTTGCGTGGCAGAGATTCCTTTCTCGTTATGCTCGACAAGAGACGAGAGGCAACCTCTGCTTGCAACTTCTCGAACAGATAATGTATTTTTGCGCAAATGGCGGCTCTTGTTTATTTACTTTTAACCTGGTTGCCAATGGATTAAATGGTTGCGAGCAGAAAGGAAAGAGAATCTCTGTCCCGCAGGATACTATCATACAAAATTTCAGCAGCCGCGCATTTTTAAAATAGAAAAGACTTCAATCAACAACCTGGAATAACGCTGAAATGAGACTCCCTCTTCCTTACCACTACTCTTCTGTGGCCCTCCTCCCAGCTCGTGGCTTTGCTGCTCGCTGTTCGGTCAGTCGCTTCACAGTCACCCCGACCAATTCGGCTCGTCACGGATTGAACAAAACACCAAGAAACAGACTGCTTGGAGTTCCTAACAAATCCTGTACTGGTTTGTCTGGCACGGAGCAGTTCAAAATTCGCCTCATTCAGACAGAAAAGGAGTTCGAAAGTATCATCATAAACTCCATGGTGAAGGAAGGTTGGGGACCGGGTTTACAAGATGCTGAATGTTTCATGGCTTGTGATCCGACAGCGGCATTTGTTGGCGAGTTGAACGGGAAACCTATTTGTTGTGGTACAATGGCAAAATATGGCGACAGCTATGCTTTCGGTGGTTCTTATATCGTGAACAAAGAATTTAGAGGAAAGGGATATGGCCAGAAGGTATATGACGCCGCTGTGGCGAGTGTGAAGCATTTTCCCAGCATTGCATTAATTTCGGGTCTGAAGCGGGAGGAAATTAACAAACGCAAAGGATTTCGTAGTCTCTTTTATGGAGCATTCTTCATCTTTAACATTCCAACCACCATGGCCTGCTTCTCTGAGACATCGATAACATCACCCAGCGTAAAAATCAAACACGTTGAAGAAGTGAATAAGCAAGTGGTATTCATGTACGACACCACGGTGTTTGGTTTTGAACGACATGGGTTTTTGTCCAAATGGCTTCGCATGACTGGCAGTCATGCACGTGTGGCCATCGACAGTGAAGGTTCTATCGTCGGTTATACAGTGGCCAGACCAACGTTTATCGAAGGGAGTTACAAGATTGGTCCGCTGTTTGCAGATTCTGAGGCAATTGCAGAGAAGTTGTTAAAAGCGGTGTTCGAGCTACTTCGACAACTGGACCCTGCTCCTGTGGTCTGCATTGACGCTCCTACAGAGAAGGCCTCGAAACTGTGCGAAAGGCTTCAAGGAAAGAGATCGTTTGAGTTGGTGTACATGGTCATGAATGATCTACCTGACGCATGTTTTGATAAATGGTTCGGTTACACTACGGTTCAATTCGGCTAAAGTGATCCTTCATTTTTCGTCAGGCGGGTTCAGAATTTGAGAAACACCAACCCACGAACTTGGGGTTGTACAATTGTTTTGTTAGTAACACTTATGCCCTAAGAAATTTATGACAACCTTTACTTCTAAACTCAGTGTTCTATTTGAGTGATTTCACAAACCCCGATTTTTATATGCTAATTGCAATCCTTAAATGCTAATGTGGAAGAACAATAGCGTGAGCCAGCACGTTCTAAAGTACACCGTTCTAATTCCCAGCTGGTTTCCCGCGAACACAAACGACATTGCTTGCAATGTTTTAATTTCTTTTTTCATCGAGCACGTACAAGCGTTCTCGGTCTCGTTTGAAACTTGAACCAATTTAAAAAGCTTAGCTATGTGCATGGAGATCTGGCTGATAAGGGGCATCCAAATGGTGGGTCACTACTGACAGCTGTAAGAACTAACCAGACGCCTTTATTAACCCTTTAGTGCGCAAGGGGTCTCCCTTTGACGAGTAAAATCGT
>JAEMPF020016464.1:2604-19408 GCA_022496165.2 Catalaphyllia jardinei | reverse complement strand
AGACAGAGTAAAATCTATAAGTCAACAGTGCGCATTAAAGGGTTAAATCACAGTGACAGAAGGCGAGCGCGAAGGTTTAACACGCTCCTCTCAAAGAGAAGAGTAAAAATACAAAACGATTTTAAGGAAATGAAAACCTACAAAGCGATCGGCAGATTTCGGGTGGCACTCACGCGGGCTAAAGCCTGTCTGCGTGTAGCTAGTTACTCTTTTATCTGAAAAAAGAGCGAGACTCATTAAAACAGCCTGTAAGATACAGCGAAAACTAACGTCAACAGTTTCCCAAAAATGCGCAACCTTCTATTTACGTCCTGAACTGTCTATAGACGCACACTAATTTTAAATGCTAAAACGAAATTACTTCTTGTTTGAGCACGTTTTTGCTTGTGCACGTAGCCTTCATTTATTTATTCTTGTCATGGAATAACAGATACATTGCAGTTGTTGTAGCTAAGCTTTCTTTCCAAGCGGCATCTGGAATCTGTTCAACGAAAACATCGTGTCTGTTTTAGGCGCACGTGCAGGAGTTTTATATTTTTGAACACACTCATTAGCATTTAAGGATTAAATGCTAATTAGTAAGAATCGGGGTTTGTAGAATCACTCTATTTAAACTTTTAATCTTAATCAAGATTGTAACTTATATATTATTCACACTACCTTATTTAGGCCAACCAATCAGGAATACTAATCAACAATGATTTAGATAAACATACAAGCAAAAACTAACGATTAAAGGTTCTTCCGTTTCGGCGACATCTTAGCGCCATTATCAAGCGAAAATAACTTAAATATGTCATTTTAAGAGAAACTTAGGATCCAGAGTCTCGAATTGAATCGCGCTAAGGTCTTTGTCTAACCTATGCAAATTAATGATTCTGGATCCTAAGTTACTCTTGAAATCGCAAAATATATAGATTTAGGCCAGCCGAAAAGCGTAGCTCCTCGGCCAGGTTGTTAAGAACTCGATTAAGCTAACCCAGGAAAAGGTACAATTTTGATTTGAGTTCTGTACCTTTGCGGTGAGGTTTTCTGTTTTGAGTTCTATAAACACAAAACAAAGCAGGGAAAAACATTTCTATAAAGAAAACGTTATAATTGGGATAAATTTTAATCCTAGGCTAGCGTTAGCCGACTTCTGAACAATCCTGAACTGTTTTCAACACGTTAACGTGACATGAGCCCGCGATCCAATCGAAAACCAGCATTTGAAGCATTAAAACAAACACGTGACCTCGATGGGCTGTAGACTTGAGCCCGCCGATATGGTCACGGGATACTGGTCAGCAGATATCTTGTTTTGACAGGTGTCAATTGCTCATAACTTGGATGTCCAATATCAGAGGTACACGGTAAACCAAGGCTGCATGTCTCTATCAACCTATTATTTGGAGTATGGTCGCCATGTTGCGCGACTCCGTCGCCGCCGCCGTCGTGCGTACGCGCCTACGAGCAATACCACTGCCCATCATAACCATGAGAAAATCAATACATGGGTTTCTTTTTCCTATATGGTTATGGGGCTCCGCTTGGCGGCCCTTCGGGCCGCCGGAGCTCCGCTATTAAGTTATTTTCCCTCGACATTGGCGCCAAGATGTCGCTCAGGAATAGTCGGTTAAAATTAAGTTAAAAATGTCGTCAACCTTGATAACCTCGAAGGAAAATATGCCAAATTGCTTTGTGCGCAGTCGTCACAGAACCTTATGTGAACTACGCATGACAATACGTTAGCCTAATTGACAGTTTGGTAGTGATTTGATGGATTACGTGGTTGTCCCTTTGAAAGGAACGTGACTAGTCAGCTCGAATCCTAGCAGTTGCAATTGTGAGCGTCTCCCGGTGGAGAAACTTGTTCCCTTGTTCCCTGCCATTTATGTATATACCTTGTTTTTTTAAAAACCGGGTTAGCAAAGACAACGCCTCATTTTACTACTTGGGAGTAAAAAAGCAATATTCATTCATTCATTTTTTATTCACCCTTATTCAATTACAATATAACAACAATAAAGAATAAAAAGGAAGTAAAGAAACAGAGCTAACTAGATTGAGCTAAACATAACAAAAGAAAAAGTGTGTAGCAGCCAAAGGAGCAAAGCTTTCGAGTTGGCTGCTACCACGGAACAATTATAAGTGGGCGGAGGTTATATGGAACTTATAAAACTAATTATATAAGCTCTGGTTAAATCAATTACATTGAAAAGGTAAAGTATATATGAGATACAATAACTATATTTAAATAAAATGTTTAAACAAATAGAGCTAAACAGTAGATTAAGGTTATTCAACATGCCTGACTTTCAATTAGGGAGAGTTTATATTCTATTTTAAAGCTGTTGAATACAAGACACTTAATTTTCATGGGTATAGTTTCCCAGATGTGCGATGCCACTGCACTAAACCTTGCCAGGCCATAATTGGTTCTAGAAAATGGTCTATGTAGGTTTTGCTTAGAGGCATATCTAGTATTATAATGATGTACAGCCGAGGCTGGTTCAACTAAATCATAGAGGGCAGGAGGTGTATCCTTTTTTCTATATTGTAATTTATACACAAGAATTCCAATTTTTAATTTAAAAACATTCTCTAACTTTAGGATTTCTAAAAGTGTAAAATACGGTGTGGGACTTTCTCTCTTATTTGCAAAGAAGATGCAGCTAATACAGTTATTTTGACTTATTTTCATTTTATTTAGTTTAGTTTGGCATGCGGTACCCCAGCTCACTAGTCCATACGTCAGATAGGGATATATAAGAGTATAGTATAGTTGTTTAAGTGTACTCGTAGGCACATAATATCTAAGTTTAAGTAAAATTCCAATATTTTTTGTTATTTTGTTATTAATGTGCTGGAGTTGACCATCCCATTTTAAATATTCATCAATAAAAACACCTAAGTATTTAATCTGGGAGTTTTGCTCTATATTACACACTGTTATTCTAATAACATTCGTACAAAGGCCGATTGAAAGCTTTTATCTGACCCCGGGCAGTATATTAATGATCCCTAGAAGCATTCCAACGAGTCGATGCTTAAAATTGACTCACATTTTAGAACATTTATTCAGTAACCTGACTTCCGGCGAAGTTTCAAAGCGGTGTCATTTCAGTCTAGTTTTTTTTTAAGCTGAGTAAGCTGCAGCGAAAGAGTACCTGGTTAAGGCTTACATAGCAACTTAAATAGTCAGCAAAACAATACCTTTTTCGCGGTCCGATAAACAACAGGATTTCACATAGAATAGTCAACAAAATGAATGAAACATAGTGCACCAAATGTCACCTCTTCTGCACAAAGACTGGCCTATGGTTCAATGCCCTTAGAGCCAGCTGAAACTAAACCTAGATCCAATTTTCCTGAGTCAAGAAATACTTTTTCCAAGGCACGATCAACTAAGCTTAACACCGATATAACAATACATTAATGCCTGGCGCAGACTATTTTGGCGGAACCGCACTTAAACAACACATCACATACCCTGTCAACACCATGCGGAAATCACACAATTACACACTTTCGCGGCACTGATAAGGCTATCCACAACCACGCATAATCTTCTCACGTTCAACATATGCGAAATATTATCGAATAACTCGGCAAAACTTGGCCTATTGGCAAATAAACACCTCTGGACTTTTCTCACACACTCGTCTTATGCAAGTTCCCGGATGTAACACATTAACCCTGATTTCTGATTTCTTATGGAAAAGTCTCGGGCCGGGGTCAATGTTCACCTGCAAATTTGCTCTCGTCAAATTCATTTGACTCCTAAGAGCCTGTTCCCGAGGCCAAAGACTTAGTGGTCACCTTAGAAAATCCAACATTATCGTATCTTTCTGTCTCAGCCCGGATCAGGATCATGGATCCGTTTAGCTAACTAAACGAGAATGTATATATATGTTATTTACCTGGCGGGGGGTCCGTATGGGAAAAAACTGTGCCCGAGGTCTCGAGTACGGCCATCGGCCTTCGGCCTCGGGCCGTACTTAAGCCCAAGGGCACAGTTTTTTTTCCTTAAGGACGACCTAGCCTGGTAAATAACATGTTTATTGTTTTCCTGCAGTGAATTAGTTTTACAGATTACTAATGGGTCTGTTTACGCAACTTTTGTCATTGAATGTCTCGAGTCGGCTTGCGCGCCGTCTACTAACGATTGGCAACGAGCGAATAAAGTAGACAAGTAGACAAAGAAAGATGTATTAAAGAATATATAGTTTTCGAACTACTTTTTGCCAGCTGCATTAATTTAACCAGTTAAGTTCTCCAAATGTTTTTTTTGCTACAAACAACCAGGCAAACCCTCACAACTTCAAAACCCTCAACTAAATTTACTTACAGTGACTTTCCTTGCCATTTTTAAGAGAACAGAAATAACCTTCCGTTGACTAATCGTCGATGGATGTGTAAAAAAGGCAAAAGATTGACGATTACCGCTAACTTTTAGGAGCGAAATTTAGGCAGCAGGTCACGTGTGTAAGATTAGCCAATCAAATTCGAGGAGTTAGCATTACGGCCCGCTCAGATGCTCGAGAAAAAATAAAATACGATATTGGACGATGCAGACTCTTATGAAGCGGTTTTTATATCAAAATTAACTTGCCAACTTTCTTCTTTCTTTGTACAAAACTTTGTGCAAACAACGATCACACTTTGCAAAACAACGTCAACTTTAGGCAAAAAACGATGACAACTTTGTACGAATAATGTTCACACTTTGTACGAACAACATTGAGTTTGTACGAACAACATCAACTTTGTACGAATAATGTTCACACTTTGTGCGAACAACGTCAACTTTGTATGAACAACATCGAGTTTGTACGAACAGCGTCAACTTTGTACTAACAACGTCGAGGAAACGAGAAATTATCGATTGACTTGAGCAGCCTTCGGAAATTGTCGGCTATTCCAATATGGCGGACTATACGGTCACAGAATTGCCGGTGGTAAAACTATGTTGATGATCAAGATAAGTACTCTTTTATCTACCTGACATGTTAAGGATAGAGTAAAGCAGTGAATACTGTGTATTTCTTTTGGTCTCTTTCCGTCTGGTAGTCATAAATCGTAAGTCATGTGTACGCGCTAACAGTGCAGACGTCGTCGACTTAAGCACAAGAGGTTTCAAATAGGTCTTTCCTTGAGAACGACTTTTTCATTGAGCTCTTGATTTAGTGGATCCCGAATTTAAACCTCCTTTGCACTGTCCTTCTGGCCGGAGGATTTTGACAATACCACTTGCCAGAAGTGCAGCTCGCGCGTGTATAAGGTAATTGGACATAACTCCATGCACAGTTTTATTTGTCCATTAGTTCAATACATTGCTTCTCAGTCTTACACTACACTAGAATTTCTCTACAGTAATATTTTCAGTGCTCTATGAAATTGTCTCTGTGGTCAGTCAGGATCTTAAAATTGATGGCTCAGAACTACAGGCCAGAATTACATTTTTTGTATAAAGCAGGCCTAAACTTCATTCACAGCTTGATAAAAAAATCACTTCGGCACACCACTCTTAAGTTCTAAAGCAGGTTAGAATAATGACGAATTACATATGAAGACTATCAGACATTGTATTTTAGTGCTTATATCTAAGCAAAAGCTTAATTTAAGAGATGGATACTATTCCTTAGCATTAATACTGAGACTACATTTATGCCGATACATTGTACGGAATTGAACTCGGGAGCTCTCTGTGGGGTCGCACTAGTTTGCTGAAGATGATATGACGTACAACAAATGATCAACTCGTGAACTGGCATTTCTTGGCCACTTATAATGTGGCGGTTTTAATAGAAATTCAAATAAAAGTTAATTGTTGACAATGTCCACGGTTACCACAGCTGGTAAACAAAAATACATAGCATAAATGTTGTTCCGAAAGGTAAGGGAGCGGAGGGAGGAAAAAATGTTTTCGCCAAGAGATATACTCGCTGTGATGGTGAAAGCAAGAGGGATTATTTGAGAATGTGAGCAGTCTTTTATACTGACGGACATATGACAAGCGTTTTATGATTGGCTGTTATGTCACATGACAGACCACCATCGGATCAACAAATATGTTCCTTGAATACAAAAGGTCAGTTCATCGACATAAATAACATCATGTCTTGGCTTGATGATTGTTTTTATGTCTGTTTATGAAATAATTGAGTAGACACAAAATAAGGCAATTAATTTTCCCTTTTTGGCTTATTTTTTGTGAATGGTGTTTTATACCTTTAAACAAAATAGGTTTCAGGAAAGCCTTTATTCAACCAAAACATACTGCCTAAAGGATGACCCGACATTCTTACAAAGCCACTCTCTTTGCAATATTTCTGGTCTATTTACCTCATATATTTAACAATGAGTCCATGAGCGCGCGTTGGATATGAGATGATAGATAGCCAACGAGGCGCGTAGCACCGAGTTGGCTATAATCATCTCGTATCCAACAAGCGAGAGTGGAATAATTTTTTTATTAAAAACACTCCCAAAATATAGAAACCTAGACTACAATAAAAACAAAAATCACGCATACGCTCGCCATTTTTGTAGATCATGGTATGATGGCTCATATACCATGATGGCTTAGCCAATGAACATTCTCGAATTGCATTATCCAATGATCCAGTTTTTAATAAATCAAGTTATAATCCACCAAATGTTTTCGCTCGCGTGCGATTGGTCTAAACACGTCACGTGGCCGAATGTTTCCTAGCTAAAACTGGGGGATATCCGAGAAAAAAACAAAATGTTAAACCCCAGTTACTCTGGAGTTAATCGGATTGAATGGTTTGAAATTGCACTCCTGAGCATAATAAACATTGCTAATTTAAAAAAAAAAAACCACCTGATTAACTTTTTACTCAGCGCACAAAATATACATGGTACAAAAAGAGTTACAGTAATATTGCACAGCTTAGTACCGATGCTTTTTTGTGTACAGAGCATAAGTAAGGACACTATGCAGTCCCTCTAGCCTATAGTATTTTCTCTGCAAATATAAGACTCAGCTGTGTTTGTTGAATAGTGACTCCTTATTATTCCACCCTGCTTTAGTTCTTAAAAGTGGTGTACAGAAGTGTTCTATTAATCAAACTGTGAATGAAATCAGCCCAGCTGCCTTATATACAACTTGCCCTTCTGCAGACTGCAGACTGCAGACTGCAGATTTCAGACTGCACAACATGGATCGCAGACCGTAGATTACAAGGACGTTGACTGAGGACTGCTGGCTGCAAATCTTGTAGACAGTAGAGCTTAATCCAATCCGAAAGAAATCCTTGTTGGAAATTATGACTCTGGTCACGTAAAAGACGATATGGGTATGTGTTGACCGGCAGTGTAACTCCCAAATGTACTCGAAAGTGACCAACGAAGGCATACGGTATACTAGATAGCATTCTTTCACCTTAAACTTAGCGATCAGTTGACAACAGATTGACAGCCTTTAGTTAGCCTCTATCCTTTCCTTTTTGCACTGACAGTTGTGAAATACACAGGCGTTTGATTAAAAAGTTCAAAAATAAAGCAAGAACTTGTTGAGTACTTTGCTTACGTTTTGCTTAGAGTTTGACAATGGAGTATAGCTAGGAAGGCAGCTATTATAGTGTTTCTGCAGCTATTTAGAGCAGCAACATAAATGTTGAATGACACCGCTACTGTACTCCAAGCTATACGAGATGACGTAGTAAAAGCCATGAAACGTTCGGAAGTAACTCTGATGATGATCTTAGCCGACTTCTCCAAAGCCTTTGACACGATTTGTTTCAGAAATCTTATCACCAAGATGAATAAACTAGGTTTCTCAAGAGATTTCCTGATATGGACACTCAATTATGCTATGCATCGTAAACAATTTGTACAGAAATTTGTACACAAAGAAACTTGGGAAAAGTTATGTGAGGCCCGTAATCTCCTTAAAGAATTAATTAAGTCGACCAAGAGAAACTTCATGGAAAGAATGTTGTCATCTAAGAAACCAAAAGAAGTGTACATCCTACATCCGAGCCCGCAGCGAATAACTATGCAACCGGACAAGCTAAACAATTTCTTTGCATCCACGGCGGAACGCACCATTAGCATCAACGCCCATCATGTTGATGATTACGCCTCAATTATAAACTTGATTCAATCGACCTCTCCCTGCAAATATTGATTGCTGTAATGCTTGCTATATCGGCGAAACCGGTCGTCATTTTTCCACACGCGTCCGTGAACATCTCTCTTCAGACAAGTCTTCGCATATCTTCAAACATTTACAAAACTCAGAAAGTTGTCGTCAATCTTGCTCTGCGGATTGTTTTGAAATCCTTGATTCCGCCCCTACTAAATTTCAGCTTAAACTTAAGGAGGCTATGCACATAAACTGGGAAAAACCTAATTTAAACCAGCAAGTTCATCACGTCAATCTGACACTTACCCTTTAGGCTTAATATTCTTTCCAACACTTTGTTATTCACTCAAATATGTCACTTAATCATAATTAATTATGTATGCATGTTTCGCCTAGTTGTTATATAGTCCTAACGGTTTTTCAAATATTCTTTAACTGACGATGATGTTCGTAACATCGAAACATGTCTTCGAAATTTAAATTTAAAAATGTCGTAACCTTCTTAAAGATAAATTTTAAGAGTATTAAATTAATATATCATATTATAATATAACATGAATTGCAACACTAATATTCATAATGAATTAAATAATATGGGAGAGTGTAATTGTCCTTTTTGTGATCAACAATTAGTAGAAGTTTGTAAAGTGGTTGAGTCATGTTGTAGTGAACAGGATATGGAAACTGTAAATGGTATGAATACTTGTATGAATTGTGGTTTAGTTCATGGTTATGATTTTGTTATGGAGCAATTTAACTTCTATGACAAAATTTATTTGATACGACAAAAATCAATATATCATCGAAAATACCATCTTGATAATGTGATGAATGGTATATCTTTTGAAAATAATTTTGGAAAAATGTTCCATCATTGGTTGGTGATAGAATCCAGTTGATAATTAACAAGTGAATTTTTCATCGTATTTACTGAGATACTTATCAATAATGGGACTGTTGTCTGTCACATAATCATCAATGTTCTTCATTGTATTATAAATTTGAGATGAGTTGTAATTTCCACTTCTCATCATATCCTTTATCTCATTCAGAAGATGTTGATAGCTTTGGTAAGCATAAGTACAATTTTGGATCTTGAGATCAAGGTTTTTATGTGACATCCAACCCTGAATCAAAAGTGCTGCTGTACTGATTGCAATCAAACTGATGCCACCAATCGCTATACTACTTGCTAAACCTCCAGATGCAAATATGATGGATAATGAATTCCCCAATAATTTCCATTCTTTGAAACGTTTCAATGCTTGTTTGTAGGCCCAACACTTTTTATGATATGCTTAGTAGTAAGATTTTAATTCTTCAACCTGTTCTTCTGTTAATTCATCTGGAATATGATTCCAGTTGAATATGCTTTTTCCCAACTCTTTCATATATATATTGTTTATACTATTTTGGTTCAAGTGTGTAAATATTTAATATAAAATGTGTTGTATCCTACTCCATCAAGAATGGTATTCACATCATTCATAAGAAATATCAAATTAGAATTGGCATTGACTTAATTACTGTGTTTATTATTAGCGGTGTCCAAATTGATTTAGTATTAAGACGAAGAGAAAATAAATTTTTATCAGCAGATGAATCCTTGATTTTGAATGTGTTGGATGCTCCTTTATAAGAATCAGTATAGATTATATGATAATAACCACTGATTGCTGTCTTGATATATTCACTGTTATTAGAAGCAGTGAAAGGGTATTTAATTATTGAAACCTTTGAACATGATTTTTCCTAAGTTGTTATGCTGTAATTCATTTGTGTAATAATAATATGTTTGTGTTGTTTTTAAAACATCTAACTGTTTTTTATTGATGGCATCACTATCTTCAGTACCATCAACAACTCCAGTTATCTTTTTGTTCCCCATATTGATAGGTGATTCAAAATAAAGCGTATCACTATTGAAATAATATAATCTGTCCCAAATTTTGATTGGCACATCAGAGTGAGTTCCTCTGACACCATAGACAATTACATTGATAGGTGTTTTTTCTGGTTTTTGTGATGTGGAATCTTTTAAATACAAGCGTAAATCAATATCGAGATCATCAATACCTGTATGTATTACCCATTTATGAAAATTGATGATTATCTGGAATAATGACCATAATCGAAATTTATTTCTCTTGTTTTTGTACTTACCTGATTGAGAGTACTGCTAACAGCATTGACACTTACCTTGTTATAATCGATTTGAACCGCAAATTTCATTTCAAACCATTGTATAAGTACCAACATTAAGATAACGTAAATCAATTGATAATCGGGCATCATAATAGTCAGCATTACCTTTTTTGATTTGAAATAGATATGTTTGATTATTGATTCTATGTAAAAGATTGTAATTAATGGTGGCAACAAATTCAATTCTATCATCATCTTCTTTGAATAAATTACCAGTCATTACTTTTTTGAAAACGTTTTCTTGATTTACTATTTGTATTGATTTCTCTTCTGATTTTTGTATTTTCTCATCGATTATACCATTTATGAATGTATTACTATCACTGACAGCTTTGTTGACGAAATTAACAGAAGCTGCATAACTACTGTCTGATGGTTGTGGATCTTGGAGATTAATGATACTGTGATTGGCTATATTTAAATCACCTTCCATAGCCTCACTACCATCTTTTGGAAGTAGATCTGATTCATTGATTGCTATTTCACGCATTACGCAATCACGTGTTTTCTTCAACAATTCAAAATTGACTGCTTTATGCTTTATTTGATCATAATTTGGATTAACTCCATCGTCTTCAACAATAGTTTTTAGATTATCAATATCATTATTACCCATATTTAGAGCGTCTGTCATTGCTCTGCTTCCATCTAATTTCAAGAGATTTATGGGATGGTTTGCGGGGGAGTTTGGTAATTTACTGATTTCAGCATCCACATAAGCTTTGCTGACAATTTCATTAGGATCATCAAAAAGTCCATTATAGTAAGGTTCACAGTTTTTTATTTTATTCTGTTTGAGATCATAATATTCTTTACCATCTTTGTCCACCATTTTGAGAAAATTTTCATTCAGATATCCTTTGTTAACAACACTTCGCAAATCTCTAGCTCTGACTTCCAAAGCATCATCAACCTTATGATCATCTAAATTTTCCACAGATAGAATGTGATTTCTATCCATATCTAAATCACCAGTCATTTTTCTACTACCATCTAGTTTCAAGACATTAGTATCAACATGGACTTTTGCTATTTCTCCATCAACATACTTCTTATTAGTGGCATCAGAGTCATCTACAGGATCACCTAAACTGCTGATGAGATTACTATTCAGATTCAAACTCTCAAAATATAGAATCTTGTGATTATCCTGGACATCATTGACATAAAAAATAGCGTGATTGAAAGTTGTTGAGTATTTTCCTTTTATCACTCTTGAAGAAAACAGAAATTTAATGTTTTTATTGTATTGAGAACCATAATATCTAATTTGGAATTTTATCCCATCTTCCCCAGCTATTCCATCAGTTGTGAATTGAATGATTGATTTAGTATATTGATTAGATATTTTGTCACTATCAAATGTATTAATTGTATAATGACTGTCACCATGGACATTAAATATTATTGTATCATCAACACGAAAACCATCAGCATAACCAATAACAAATATTTCAAAAACGGAGGTATAAGTACCACTCTCTAATTGATTACCTTTCATTTTTATACTAGACCACGCTTCTCCACTAAAACCAGTATCATCACCTTCTTTCTCAATTATATAAGCATCATTATGCGTCTTATGACTTTGAAAGAAATGGTCTGGCGATGTATTTGGTGGTGACCCTACAGTTAATTGACTCTTACCACCAAAGTCTTTATAAAATCGGAAACTTGGTCGTAAATGATTACTATTTTGACTGACTTTAGTATGTTCTTTCAACACTTTTAAACTGACTGCATCATTGTCGCCAGTAGACTCACCAATATTGGTTAGTCGTTTCCCTTCAATATCCTAACTACCATCATCTGTTAAATTGAATCCAACACCTGGTAACCCAGGTAGTCCACGTTTACCAATGGCTGATGATGATGAAGGTAAAAGTCCGTTTGAATAACTCATTTATATTAATAGATTATATTTTTTCATTGAAATTTTTGGTGGCGAATTTTCGTGGCTTATCGATATATACAAAGGAATATGGTTCCTTAGTTGCTTTTTTATATGATTCTTTTGAAATACTGTTTTCACGGCAAATTAAACTCTTCTCATTAGCACTTGGAAACTCATAAATAGAGAAGTGAGAACAATTCAATCTGATGTCTTTTGGCGTCTTATAGTGGGTTTGACTCAGATAAATCACACTACAATTTTTATGCCGTCCTCGTATAAAATAGTCGATTAATGGTTTTAACGATTTTTTGTGGTTTTAACGATTTTTTGTGAGTCAGAGTCAAGATCTTGAACTGGAATAATTTCATCATTTCTTGCTTCAATAACATCATAACCAACCTCATCACTTATCGGCTGAAAGACATCCATAAGATTCTGATACTTGGACTGTTCTAAATTTTTGGCATACAGATAAACTTTATCAAAATAAAGCAGATTGTAGATCATATGCATTAATGTGTTTGTTTTCCCTGAACCACTTGGACCGCAAATCAGCATCCGAAAACATTGATGAGGCATGAAATCGTATACTTGTCTAAAGTTTGAGACCACAACGTCTTCAACATCATAATTCGGTATTCTCATTATATTATATCAGTATATTAATTCGATATAACACGGTGTTCAACACGGTGTTCAACACGGTGTTCAACACGGTGTTCAACACGGTGTTCAACACGGTGTTCAACACGGTGTTCAACACGGTATTCAACATGGTGTTCAACATGGTGTTCAACACGGTGTTCAAGATGGTGTTCAACACGGTGTTAAACGTTGTTTTTTGTATATGATTTGTCATTTTTATGTAATGTAATAATTTAAAAAGTAAAACCAAATTTGTTTTTTTTATGTAACGCAATTATATAATAATAAATGAGTTTACTTAAATGGAAAGAACTTGCAAAGAGTAAAACCAAATTAGGGAATAAAATCAATTATATCCATGATCTAATCGCACAACATAAAATCGATCAGCAGACAAGCCAATCGTCATTCGAAAAGGTATCCAAACCAGTGACAAGTAAATTAGATGATGTAATTGACAGTAATTTGGATTTAAGAATGCCTCAAAGGAGAAAAAGACCACCGAGGAAAAGGGAAGTTCCGAATTACGGCATTGACATAGAAGATGAAGTTGAAGACATGGGTCTTGATGATCTGTTTGGTGATGAGGTACCACCCCAGCAAGAGAAACAATTAGTACCAAAACCTCCAACATATGAAGAATCATTGGCGGATCTTTTGGAATAGTTGGAAGAAGTTGGAAGAGAAGAAGGAGATATTTGTCGATCCCCGATATTTTCCCCAAGATCCTAAAGAGCAGCTACCTAAAGAGCAGCCACCTGAATACGATGAAGATGAAGAAGTTGATTATACATTGGATGATGAATATTTAACAAATACAATTTTGGATAATATGGGTCTCAAGAATTATAAAGATATTGATTATCAATTGACTCAACCTGAAATGACATTCAAAAAAAAAAACTAGATATCTCAATAAGATAAAAAAATGCTGAATTGGAAAGACATAAATTAAAGGGTTATAAATCAAATCTTACAAAAGTGGGAAGATAAGGGAAGCTGATAAGCAGATGATGACTAAAGCAATAGATGATCGAAGAGCTGTATTCAATGAATTCATTGAAAATATTGGGGATAGACTCAAAACAATAAAAGGTAGTGGGATAAAAGGCCGAGGAAGAAGACAGAGAGGTGGAAATGTCATATTTTTCAATGATGCAAAGCAGCTTCTCAAGAAATTAGAATTGATTATTGGTGAGGTTATTGCAGGTAATACATCAATTAAGATGAGAAATACAGGAGTTAATATACTGGACACATTATTGAGAATGTCAACAATCAATAGACAGCAATATAATAAATTGTATAATCAGTAAAGCATAATTGTGTAAAGTTATTATATATACATGGATCGCGGGATTGTTTTATCATCATAGAGTGTCAAAGATCAAGGAAACAACACTCCTCAGAATTTTATAACCAAATTCAACAGGCCCATAATATTGGATAGCAATTCTCAATATGTAGTTGGCTTGAACCGAATCATTAACATGTCATTCACATGGTTCAATGTAAATTCATCATACAACAATCAATTGATAAAGTACAGCTCTTATAACGGTTCTACATTTCACAACATCACTTTCCCAGCAGGAGTCTGGAACTATACTGACTTTGATACATACATCAAGGACATAACGAAGATTGTCAAAGATGGTGCTAATAATAATGAGTATCCTATCACTCTCGAATTCGATAATACAACATTTAGGGTCACAGTCACATTAGCCAATAATTATCAACTTGATTTAACTGCAAGCAATTTCAATGACCTAGGGTTTGATAAAGAAATATTGAAAAATGAACAGAATATAGGACCAAAGGTGCCTAATCTCAGTCAAGATACTGACATACTTAATATCCATTGCGACTTGATTAATGATTCACTTGTAGACGGTCAAGATACAGACATCATTTGTTCCTTCTCAACCAGTGTGCTTCAACCTAGTTACTCCTTTACCATCAAACCGATAATATTTTCAAACCAATGAAGAGTGCTGCGTCATCTGTTGTAAAAACGTTCGCCAAGAAATCAGGTGAGAAGGCATTAAAATCAGTAGGTGAAAGGGTAGGTAAAAAGATAGTCGGGAGACCTGATAATGAAAAAGTTTAGGAATATGAGAATTGGCGATGAGAGAGAGCAAGAAGAAAGTACAGATATGATCATTGATAGACTGATATCAGGATCTGGTTTGAAAAGAAGGAGGTAGAGTAAAATTATGTAATATATTAATATAATGGCTTTCAGAACAAGTGAATATTTGCAAAGATATGAGTTGGTTCGATTTCAACTGAATGATGTTATTGAGATACCACAAAACAATCAACACCAGAAAAAAATGGGTATAAGTTCACAATCAATGACAGGTCTGCGTTCTATGATTGGTACAATGCTTATTTTGAGGTGCAGTTTCAGTTACAGGCATTGGCTGATGGTAAAGGTATTCCAAATGCAACCAGATCAACAGTTATTAATGGAGCTCATTCATTAATTAACCATTTAACAATAAAGAGTGCTGGTAAGATTGTATATGAAACTGATAATCTTCATAAAGTAACTTTTGTCAAGAACCTCTTAGAACACAGTGATGATTTCAGTCTCTCGGTAGCTAAAGATAGTTTTTGGTATCTGGATGTAGCAAATTTGGCTGATATGACTGCTGCTGGAAATACAGGATTTGAGGCTAGAAGGGAGTTGACGAAAAGAGTGAGTGAGGCTGGTGATGCTGTTGGTGATGCCGCCAAAGATGTCAATGTAATTATACCTCTTAATCGATACGGTTTCTTTGAAGAGTTACATGATAAAATGTTAGTCCCAATGCAACTTCAGTTCGATATACAGTTACAGAATGACACAGAATTAATATATAAGGTAGTTGCAGCAGCTGCTAGTCGAGTGGTTGTCAATAGATTCTTACTATGGGTTCCTAGACTAGTACCAAAGGACACTTTATACGATAAGTTTATCGAATCCTTTTTGTCGAAGAAATCTTGGACGTATAAAAGAGAATTGTATACGGCTTCCAATCCAACACAGAGCAGTGGATTCTTCCAGATCTCACCAAGTATTGACAATGTTGTTTCCGTCTTTGTTTACCTCCGGCGAAATAAAACAAACGATGAAGATACAAATCCCTACCATTTTGATACTTCTAAACTGAATGTGGCTAATAATAATAGCAGTCTCACGTCATGTAGATTGGAATATGGAAATGGAGAATCAAAGGTAAGGATCTTCAACGATGTGATGTCATATGGAATGAGAAAGAATAATTACAATAGCGGTACCCAACTCAACATGTCTAATTACAACTCTCTTTATTCTATCATATATTTTGATTTGTCCTATCAAACAGATAAAGTAACTAGAGACCCAAAGCAGTTGATATTTAGGTATAAACTGAGCGCAAATAGTGCTGCAAATTTCAATGTCCATGCTATTGTCCTATATGATGAGACTATCATCATCGACAAGGTGGGAAATGAATTGGTCATAGTATAAAAGCATTGATAAGAATGAGACATTCTTAATTCAGATATGTTATATAATCAGAAAATTATATAACATATATTATATATAAGAAATGACTCAGCTTTTTGCAATAAATGTTAAACTATCAGAAAATCAGAAGAAGAATATTGGAGAAACGATTGTAATCAGGCTCACGAATGACTCTCTTCGCGGAAACGACACTCTACATGTCCCAGCTACAGTGAAGAAGAGATTGGAGAAGAATTGGAAATTGAATAGAGGTATGGATGTCAAGCTTTCCAAGACCAATATCAGAAAGCAAGTTGGTAGTAGTTTACTAACCTCAGCTCTGGCTCTTGCGCGTGCATTCGGACCAACCATTGCGAAAACCATGGGATTGGCAGCTTTAGCAGGAGCAACCAGTGCAGGTGCAAACCAAATTGTTAAAAACGATATCCGGAAAAGGACAAACTGGAGGTTTCCTCATTCCACA
>JAEMPF020024765.1:74875-88163 GCA_022496165.2 Catalaphyllia jardinei | reverse complement strand
CCATCTTGATAATGTGATGAATAGTACATCTTTTGAAAATAATACCCCTTTAACTAATAAACAAAGGGATCAGATTCATAAAGTATTCATTGAGATTGATAGTGTTCTTCATAAGGTTAATTATGGGCGTAAACGGATGATCTGTATTAAATTCATTATTATGCAATTATTTAAGATGCTCGGGCTTCCTTCCTTCCAAGTAACGAAGCCGAAGAGGACAATCACATATTATAAAAAATTTTGGAAAAAGGTTCAATTATTGATAGGTGATAGAATCCAGTCGATAATTAATGTGTAAATATTTCATCATATTTTTTCAAATACTTATCAACAATAGGACTGTCACATAATCATCGATGTTCTTCATTGTGTTGTGAATGTGAGATGAATTGAAATTTCCACTTCTCAGCATATCCTTTATCTCATTCAGAAGATGTTGATAGCTTTGGTAAGCATAAGTACAATTTTGGATCTTAAGATCAAGGGCTTTATGAGACATCCAACCTTGAATTAGAAGTGCTCCTGTACTGATTGTAATCAAACTGATGCCACCAGTCGCTATGCTGCTTACTAAACCTCCAGACGCAAATATGATTGATAATGAATTCCCAAATAATTTCCATTTTTTGAAACATTTCAATGCTTGTTTGTAGGCCCAACACTTTTTATGATATGCTCGGTAGTAAGATTTTAATTCTTCAACCTGTTCTGTTAATTCATCTGAAATATGATTCCAGTTGAATATGCTTTTTCGCGACTCTTTCATATATATATATATGTGTATATTATACTATGATTCTTTTGAATGTACAATAAATCAATCCCGATAACTGACCACATAATGGTGATCTTTTAAACCATCCAGGTGTTTTTCTTTCATCAAATACATAAGTATATCCTCTTCCCATATTATGATGGTCATAAAATCGACCGAAAGCATCATAAAGAATGCTGTGTGAATGTAAAACTTCTGATTCTTTGAACACTCTTTCGAGAAATCTAGTTAATATTCCATTTCCAGACCCAATCAAACCAATTTCACCATCATTCATTCTTAATATTGCTGATATTGATATGTTTTTATTATAAGTTTTTATAAACAAATATTGGTAAACTAGAGCTGACTTTAGAATGATATCATTAACATCATGATGTAGTTGTTTTGTTTCTTTGAAGAAGCAGTTTACATATTTTAAAATATCATCAATCATTATACATATTCATTATATTATTATACATTTATTGGTGCAAATATTTAAAATATATTGATGCATATTTTGTTCCTTTTAAAATAGTGTTATCATTGAATGAACCCCTTTTATCGTGTAAATAAAACCATAAATCATTAGTTGAATTAATTCTTATCACTGTATTTATTGTCAAAGGAGTCCAATTTCGACTTGCGACTAGATTTTGTGTTATTATTGCTGAATTAGTTGTGACATTAATTTTTCAAAATAACAAAGATTTTGTGATGATTTGTAATAATCAGTATAAATAACATGATAATAACCAGTAAACTCAGGCCTAATATAAGTATCAAGAAAATGATTTGAATAAGGTGGTTTGTTAAATTTTTTGGAGTGAAACTTCAGATTCATCATCTTGTTTCAAATCATTTGTGTAATAATAGCTATTATGCAAATCAAATTGTGATTTATTGATTGCATCATTATCATCAACACCATCGGATAATCCAGTTAGTTTATTACTACGCATATTGATTGCTACTTCATAATTCAAAGAATCATTACCATAATAATAAAAACGATCCCATAAATGCACAGATTATTGACATAACCTTTCACACCGTAAACAACGACATAAATAGTAGTTTGGGGATTAGTTTTACTTTTTAATCGGATGTCAATATCTAAATCATCAATGCAAAACCGGGACTGTAAACGTTTTTAGAAAAATGGATGATGCTCCGTGTACTTGTTCCATTTATTTTTGAATTTATTTTAATCACTGATAGAGTTCCACTTGATGCATTTATCTCATCAATTGTGATACCATCTTCAACATACATTTCATAGACCATTGTGTAAGAACCTTTTGGTAGATGTACCAAATCAATTGACAATCTGGTACTATAATAACCTATACTTGAATCATAATCAATCTTGAATTCATAAGTCTTTTTGTTTACCAAATGAAAATTTTTATTCTGGACTCCAATTTTGTGAATGTCATCATCATCTTCTTTAAACTCATCATTGTCCATTACTCTTTTGAATACATTTTCTTTTTCAATTAACTCAATTGAATTCTCTTCTGATTCTTTTATTTTCTAGTCAATTATACCATCCATAATTGTATTATTATCAACAATTGCATTAGCGACAAATTTTACATTAGCAGCATATGTGGCTTGGTGATCTTCTGGTTCTTTTAGATTAACGATACTATGATTTGCCATATCTAAATCACCTTCCATAGCCTCACTACCATCTTTTGGAAGTTAATCTGCTTCAGTTTCAGCTAGAGTACGGATGACATAATCTCTGGTACTTTTTAACAATTCAAAATTAACTGCTTTATGCTTTATTTGGTCATAGTTAGGAGTAGGGCCATCATCTTCAACAATGGTCTTTAGATTATCAATATCATTATTACCCATATTCAGAGCACATGTCATTGGTTTACTTCCATCTAATTTCAAGACATCAGTATCTGGTTTAGGTGATTTACTAATTTCAGCATCTACAAAAGCTTTACTGAGCAGACTGTTATTATCAAAAAGTCCATCATTGTAAGGTTCACAGTTTTTTATTATATTCTGTTTGAGATCAAAATATTCTTTACCATCTTTATCTTTTAATTTGATAAAATTTATATTCCTTTATTAAAAACGCTTCTTATGTCTTTGACACGGTATTCTATAGGATCATCATACTTATAATCATGTAAATGTTCCACAGAGAGAATATAATTTCTGTCCATATCTAAATCACCATCCATTTTTCTACTACCATCTCTCGGAAGTAATGGTGTAGTATCTATATGGACTTTTGCTATTTCTCCATCAACGTAAGATTTACTGGCTTTATCAGCAATAGCAATGTCTTGTCGAGAGTTTTCAATGTCGACATAATTCTTATTAGCAGCATTAGCGTATGCTACAGGATCACCTAAACCATCAATAAGATTGCCATTGAGATTTAAATTCTCAAAATAGAGAATCGTATGATTATCATCAACGTCACGGACATTAAAAATGGTATGGTCGAAACTTGTCGACTGTTTACCCTTAATCACTCTTGAATAAAATAGAAATTTTATATTTTTATTGTAATGAGAACCATAATATCTAATTTGGAATTTTATCCCATCATCTACTCCAGCTCTTCCATCAGTAGTGAATTGAATAATTGATTTAGTATATTTATTGGATATTTTGTCACTATCGAATGTATTAATCGTATAATGACTATCACCATGGACATTAAAAACTATTGTATCATCAACAAGAAAACCACCAGCATCACCAATAACAATTATTTCAAAAATAGAAGTGTAACTACCACTCTCCAATTGATTACCTTTCATTTTTATACTAGACCATGCTTCCCTACTGAAACCAGTATCATAACCTTCTTTCTCAATTATATAAGCATCATTATGCGTCTTATATGATTTTGAAAACAGTGGTCTGGTGATGTAATTCGTGGTAGTTTTACAGTTAATTGACTCTTGTCACCAAAGTCTTTATAAAATCGGAAATTTGGTTGTAAATGATAACTATTTTGACTGACTTTAGTATGTTCTTTCAACACTTTTAAACTGACTGCATCATTGTCGCCAGTAGACTCACCAATATTGGTTAATCGCTTCCCTTCAATATCATAATTACCATCATCTGTTAAACTGAATCCAACACCTGGTAACCCAGGTAGTCCACGTTTACCAATGGCTGATGATGATGAAGGTAAAAGTCCGTTTGAATAACTCATTTATATTAATAGATTATTCTTTTTCATTGAAATTTTTGGCGGTGAATTTTCGTGGCTTATCGATATATACAAAGGAATATGGTTCCTTGGTTGCTTTTTCATATGATTCTTTTGAAATACTGTTTTCACGGCAAATTAAACTCTTCTCATTAGCACTTGGAAACTCATAAATGGAGAAGTGAGAACAATTCAATCTGATGTCTTTTGGCGTCTTATAGTAGCTTTGACTCAGATAAATCACACTACAATTTTTATGCCGTCCTCGTATAAAATAGTCAATTAATGGTTTTTGGTTTTTAGTCAAGATCTTGAACTGGAATAATTTCATCATTTCTTGCTTCAATAACATCATAACCAACCTCATCGCTTATCGGTTGAAAGACATTCATGAGATTCTGATACTTGGACTGTTCTAAATTTGTGGCATACAGATAACCTTTAATAAAGCAGATTGTTGATCAAATGCATTAATGTGTTTGTTTTCCCTGAACCAGTTGGACCGCAAATCAGCATCCAAAACATTGATGAGGCATGAAATCGTATAGTTGTCTAAAGTTTGAGACCACATCGTCTTCAACATCATAATTCGGTATTCTCATTATATTATATCAGTATATTAATTCGATATAACACGGTGTTCAACATGGTGTTCAACATGGTGTTCAACATGGTGTTCAACATGGTGTTCAACATGGTGTTCATCATGGCGTTCAACGCGGTGTTCAACGTTGTTTTTCATATATGATTTGTCATTTTTATGTAACGTAATAATATAACAATAAATGAGTTTACTTAAATGGAAAGAACTTGCAAAGAGTAAAACCAAATTAGGGAATAAAATCAATGATGTCCATGATCTAATCACACAACATAAAATCGGTAATCAGACTAGCCAAGAGTCATTTGCGAAGGTATTCAAACCAGTGACAAGTAAATAAGATGTGGTAATTGACAGTAATTTGAATTCAAGTACGCCTCAAAGGAGAAAAAGACCACTGAAGAAAGGAGAAGTTCCAGATTATGGTGTTGATATCGGGATGTAGTTGAAGGCATGAATCTGGGTGATCTTTTCGATGAACAACCTGTACCACCACAGCAAGAAAAACAACTAGTACCAAAACCTCCAACATACGAAGAATCGTTGGCGGATATTTTGGAAGGGAAGAAAGAGATATATGTCGATCCCCAATATTTTCCAAAGCAGCCACCTGAATACGACGATGATGAAGAAGTTGATTATGCAATGACTGATGAAGATATAAAGAATCAAACGTTGAATGATTTAGGTTTAACTAACTATGAGAGTGTTGATATGGTTCTTGAACAGCTAGAAATGACACCCAAGAAAAGAGAAAATTATCTTAATATGATTATTAATAAAGCCAAAAAGGAAAGGTATGTAATAAATGCTTTGAAAGCAGATGTTACAAAAAAATACAAAAAGGAGGATGTATCGGAAGCTGAGAGGCAGGAATTAAACAAACGGTTATACAATACAGGATTTGTATTGAATAAATACATTAAGCATCATAAGAATAAACTGAAAACAATAAAAGTTTCTGGGATCAAAGGCCGAGGAAGAAGACAGAGAGGTGGAAATGTCATGTTTTTCAATGATGTAAAGCAGCTTCTCAAGAAATTAGAATTGATTATTGGTGAGGTTATTGCAGGCAATACATCAATTAAGATGGGAAATACAGGAGATAATGTACTGGACACATTACTGAGAATGTCAACAATCAATAAACAGCAATATAATAAATTGTATAATCAGTATTTCAAAGTATAATTGTGTAAAGTTATTATATATACATGGATCGCGAGATTGTTTTATCATCATACAGTGTCAAAGATCAAGGAAACAACACTCCTCAGAATTTTATAACCAAATTCAACAGGCCCATAATATTGGATAGCAATTCCCAATATGTAGTTGGCTTGAACCGAATCATTAACATGTCATTCACATGGTTCAATGTAAATTCATCATACAACAATCAATTGATAAAAAACAGCTCTGATAACGGTTCAACATTTCACAACATCACTTTCCCAGCAGGAGTCTGGAACTATACTGATTTTGATACATACATCAAGGACATAACGAAGATTGTCAAAGATGGTGCTAATAATAATGAGTATCCCATCACTCTCGAATTCGATAATACAACATTCAGGGTCACAGTCACATTAGCCAAGAATTATCAACTTGATTTAACTGCAAGCAATTTCAATGACCTAGTTGGGTTTGATAAAGAAATATTGAAAAATGAACAGAATATAGGACCAAAGGTGCCTAATCTCAGTCAAGACACTGACATTCTTAATATCCACTGCGACCTTATCAGTGATTCACTTGTAGACGGTCAAGATACAGACATCATTTATTCCTTCTCAACCAGTGTGCTTCAACCTAGTTACTCCTTTACCATCGAACCGAGAAGAGTTACATTTAATCCAATCAACAAGAATAGTATAAATAGTATCAGGATACACATTACGGATGGAAAAAGGAGATTAATTAACCTGAATGGAGCTGATACATCTTTTTCATTAATCCTGAAAAAAATAATATAACATAATAGTATAATGAAACCATTTGAATTCACCAGGGTTTATCATCCAAAACTCGGTATTTTTGTGGATAAACATGTAGGATCAGGGATTATCGTTGATAATATTTTCAAACCAATGAAGAGTGCTGCGTCATCTGTTGTAAAAAAAGAAGGAGGCAGAGTAAAACTATGTAATGTATTAATATAATGGCTTTCAGAACAAGTGAATATTTGCAAAGATATGAGTTGGATGATGTTATTGAGATACCACAAAACAATCAACACCAGAAAAAAAATGGGTATAAGTTCACAATCAATGACAGGTCTGCGTCCTATGATTGGTACAATGCTTATTTTGAGGCGCAGTTTCAGTTACAGGTATTGGCTGATGGTACAGGTATTCCAGATGCAACCAGATCAACAGTTTTTAATGGAGCTCATTCATTAATTGACCATTTGACAATAAAGAGTGCTGGTAAGATTGTATATGAAACTGATAATCTTCATGAAGTAACTTTTGTCAAGAACCTCTTAGAATACAGTGATGATTTCAGTCGCTCGGTGGCTAAAGATAGTTTTTGGTATCTGGATGTAGCAAATTTGGCTGACATGACCGCTGCTGGAAATACAGGGTTTGAGGCTAGACGAAATTTGACGAAAAGAATTGGTGAAGGTGGTGGAGCTGAAAATGCTGCCAAAGATGTCAATGCAATCGAAAAAGTTTCTTTTACAGTTTCTTTGAAGAGTTACATGAAAAAATGTTGGTCCCAATGCAACTTCAGTTTGATATACAGTTACAGAATGACACAGAATTAATATATAAGGCAGCTGCAGCAGCTGCCAGTCGAGTGGTTGTCAAAAGATTCTTACTTTGGGTCCCAAGACTAGCACCAAAGGACGATTTATACGATAAGTTTATCGAATCCTTTTTGTCGAAGAAATCTTGGACGTATAAAGAGAATTGTATACGGCTTCCAATCCAACACAGAGCAGTTGATTCTTCCAGATCTCACCAAGTATTGACAATGTTGTTTCCGTCTTTGTTTACCTCCAACGAAATAAAACAAACAATGAAGATACAAATCCTTACCACTTCGATACTTTCAAACTGAATGCGGCTAATAATAATAATAGCAGTCTCACGTCATGTAGATTGGAATATGGAAATGGAGTATTCTACCCGGAAACTGAATACGATTCAGAATCAAAGGTAAGGATCTTCATCGATGTGATGTCATATGGAATGAGAAAGAATAATTACAATTGCGGTACCCAACTCAACATGTCTAATTACAACTCTCTTTATTCTATCAGAGACCCGAAGCAGTTGATATTCAGGTATAAACTGAGCGCAAATAGTGCTGCAAATTTCCATGTCCACGCCATCGTCCTATATGAAGAGACAGTCGTAATCGACAAGGTGGGAAATGAATTGGTCATAGTATAAAAAGTATTAACAGTAATAAGATATTCCTCATTTCGTATATGTTATATAATTGGAAAATCATACAACATATATACAAAAAAATGACTATCAGAAAATCAGAAGAAGAATATTGGTGATGCTTATCGTAAAAGAGAAACAGTCGTCATAAGGCTCACGAATGACTCTCTTCATGGGAATGACACTCTGTACGTTCCAGCGATGGTGAAGAAGAGATTGGAGAAGAATCGTAAATTGAATAAAGGTATGGATATTAAGCTTGCTAAGACCAATACCAGGAAGCAACTTGGTGGTAGTTTGTTGACTTCAGCTCTGGCTCTTGCACGTGCATTTGGACCAACCATTGCGAAAACCATGGAATTGGCAGCTTTAGCAGGGGCCTTCAGTGCAGGAGCACAACAAATTGTCAAAAAGATAGCTGGAAAAGGACAAACTGGAGGTTTCCTCATTCCACAAAATAAGATTGATAAGCTTATTGCAAACAAACACCTACTAACTGTAAAACAGAAGAAAGATATATTGGACGCTCTTCAAACAGGTTCAGGTGTTCGTATAAAACCAACAAAAAACAATCAGGTGGTTTCCTTGGTACTTTGCTTGCCAGTATTGGGATTCCAATGGTTTTAAAAGCTTTGACCGGAAGGGGTGCCCCCGAGATTGGATCACCTACTCCACCTTCAAAAGGCGGAAAAGGAGCTCCGAGAATAGGTGCATATAGGTCGCCACCGTTTTTTGGCAGTTGGGGTGACAACAAAGTTGGTATGGGGAAAAAAACACAAATAAAAAAAAAGGAAAGGCTCTACTATTAGGACCAAACAGCCCGTTCAATCAAATTCCAATTCTAGGAGCAATACTGTGAAACCGAAATTTCATAAAGACATCCCGATGAGCAATCATAATCTGCTAAAATGGTGCAGATATCTCAACATCCCAATCAATGATGTTCTATCAAGAGATGTGAAGGTTCCATACCCAAGCATTATTTATTTACAATATTGAACCATCATATATGAGTGGAAGCCATTGGGTAGCCACTTATGTAAAATTTGGTGTGATAAATTATTTTGATAGTTTTGGTATGCCTCCTTTTCAAGAAATGGTAAATCATGCGAAAAGAAAGAATTTGACTCTGCTTCATCAAAATAATCAAATTCAAAATATAAATACAACCACATGTGGATACTCTTGTTTATACTTTTTGAATGAAATAAATAAAGGAAATTTTATATTATGATTTATTAAAAGTGTTCAATATACATGATACAATGGATAATGAGATATTTATTGAATATTATATCAAAAATATCTAAATTATATATATAAAATGGTGAAATCATATTGTGTAAAACAGAAGAAACAAACTGAATGCGTTCCAGGGAGCGAACGATATGCTAAAGCTAAAAATGGGCGTATGATGTTGAAATGCACTTGTGCTGAATGTGGGATAACAAAGACCAAATTCGTAAAGAGTGGGAAACAAGGATCAACATTTGATGAGCTTATTGTTAAAGGATTGGCATCAGGTGCTAAAGGACTTTTCAACTTAGGTAGAAATAAAGCTGGTGAAGCAATAAAATCAGAGACTGCTAAAAAGAAAATGAAAGAAATGGGACAAAAGTATTTAGACCAAATCATTGATTCAGTCGCCGATGATATGTCAAAAAAGATATCGGGGGGAAGAAGGTCGGGAAACTGATTGAGCCCTCAGAAGCTGAGGGCTATCAGATAGGAATAGGATTACCAATACCATTTCCGTTTGTTGATTGGAAGAAAGCTTGGAATGTTGTCACTGCACCTGGATTGTTCAAAGGACCTGAAGTGAGTGCAAAAGAGGGTAGAGCCTTCGTTGCTGAATACAAGAGACAATACAAGGCTTACAAAGATGCTGGAGGCAGTAGATCATACAACTCATGGATTAAATGGAAAGGTTATGCTATTCTCAAGGTTGCACCCAAAAAGGGTTTTGTGATGCCTGGACATAAGTATACAGGGCCTGGAGACCCTCTTGAAGAGCAACTAAGGTATGATCCCAACACTGGTCAGATACTTGAGATATATCAACAACCAACAGGTAGAACAGATGCTGTCAGTATGCAGCATGATGTTGATTACTCAGTTTGTGGTAATAAACCAAAAGGTGATCAAGTGAAGTGCAAAAATGAGGCTGATCGTAAGATGGTTAAGGCTTTGGATGGCATTCCATGGAACGACAGACAATGGGGACATGCAATAGCTCGCAACGCTATAGCAGCTAAGTCAAAATTGGGTATGGGTGTTAAGAAGCCAAAAAACGGGAAAAGCCGTCGAGTGAGGATAACTGGCAAGAAAAATTAGCAGATGAGTTACACACACCAATAAAACGCAACTTCACTCGGCAGCGCGTAATCACAAATCATATCGATGAAATATGGGCAAGTGATCTAGTTGAAATGCAACAGTTCAGTAAATGGAATAAGGGTTACCGATATCTTCTAATGGTTATTGATGTATTCAGCAAATATGGTTGGATCGTTCCATTGAAGGAAAAGAAAGGTGAATCTGTCACTGAAGCATTCAAAACAATATTCAAGGAAGGCAGAAAACCACAATATCTATGGGTTGACAAGGGAAAAGAGTTCTATAACAAACATGTGAAAGACCTATTGGAGAAAAATAAAATGGGATACAAATGTACTCAACTGAGAATGAAGAGAAGTCATCAGTAGTTGAAAGATGGAATAGGACAATTAAATCCAAAATGTGGAAACAATTCACTGTTCAAGGTAATACAATGTATCTCGATATGCTCCCCAAACTAGTAAAACAATACAACAACACAAAACATTCAAGCATAAAAATGACACCAGTTGAGGCTTCAAAGAAAAAGAATGAGGGTACAGTTTACTTCAATCTATATGGTGATATGGAAAAATCAAAACAGAAACCAAAATTTAAAATAGGTGATAAGGTCCGAATATCTAAGTATAAACGGAATGTGTTCGACAAGGGTTACACACCAAATTGGACAGAAGAAGTGTTCACAGTTGATAATATCCAATACACTAATCCAATCACATACAAAATAAAGGATCTCAGAGGTGAAGATATTCAAGGGAGTTTCTATGAACCTGCATTATTAAAGCCAAGCAGGATGTTTTTCGTATTGATAAAGTCATTCGCAGAGATTATAAGAAGAAACAAGCTTTAGTTAAATGGAAGGGATATAGTGATGATTTTAACATTTGGATTCCTATGAAGGATTTAAACGCACTATAAACTCATAAAAATATATTATATATAGCATTAATATAGAATGGGAAGACCGAAAAAATATTTCAGTGAAGAAGAAAGAAAGCAAGCAAATAGACAATATAAGAATAATTACATGTTGAATAAAGAATGGCGATGCTCCATATGTGGTGATCATGATTACTCATTAGCTGGTAAATGGAGCCATGTTAAGACAAAGAAACATATAAAAAATGCTCAAGCCATAAAGAATTTAAAAAAATATATAAAAATAATATAAACATATATTGTATCAACATAGTATATGCTGTTTATTCGCTGTCTAAACATTAGCCAAAAATATTCTTGTTTGTTATGCGTTTAAATGTGAAAAGTAAGATTTAAACGCACCATTATTAAGATTTAAAAATAAAATTATATATAGGTATAATATAGAGGGAAAAAATTATCTCAACCTATAGTATGAACACACATAATCTCTCAAAACTAACCAAATCTCAACTTATCAACTTATTGTTGAAGCAAAATGAGAAAATAAAACTGTTGTTTCAGCAAAATATGAAACAGCAGTCGAGAAAGCCAGTCCGAGCTCCCAGGAAAAATGTAAAGCAGATGGTGCAGGATTATGAAGACAACATCATTCCTCCACCATTGGAATTCAGGGATGATTACAAACCAATTCCAGCTCCAAGGAAGAATGTAAAACAGATGGTACAGGATTATGAAGACAACATAATTCAACCACCATCAGAGTTACCAAAACAGCAAATCTTAAACATGACAGCTCAATGGATATCTGAAGGTTCTGGTTGGACTATTGAATCTGTTGACAATCATTATCTTAATATTGTACAATATCAACCAATGAAAGGCTCATCATATATTGAACTTCCCCCAGAACTCAGAAACAGTGGGAAGGGATTGATCAATATGAAAAATGAGGATAATGAATGCTTCAGATGGTGCCACATCAGACGATTAAATCCTCAAGATAAAGATCCACAGAGGATCAAAAAATCAGACAAGGAATATGTTAAAAATTTAGATTATTCAGAAATTGAATTGCCATTAACTACAAAGCAGTACAATAATATTGAAAAGCAAAATGAGATCAATATTAATGTATATGGATATGAAAACAAACAACCATATCCCATCTTTGTGTCAAAATAAAAATATGACAGACAGATGCATTTATTATTGATAAAGATAACAATATCCTAAAATACAATAATGATAATAAACAACAGCCTGTACGCTGACTTTGAGACTATAACAGAAAAGATATCTGGTTGCCAACCTAATAATGATAAATCATATACAGAGGCATACCAGAAGCATACAGACTGTGGATATGGTTACAAGGTTGTTTGTTGCTATGACGATAAATACAGCAAACCTGTTAAAACGTATAGAGGTGAAAAGGCTGTTTACAAATTCATAGAAGCCATGTTGGGAGAAGTTAAATATTGTGAGAGAGTGATTAAAAAAGAATTCAATAAAACATTGAGAATGACGAAAGATGATGAAGAGAAATTTCAAAAAGCTGAAGAATGTCATATTTGCGATAAAAAATATATTGATAAAGATATTCGAGTTCGAGACCACTGCCATATCACCGGTAAATATAGAGGCTCAGCCCATCAAGATTGTAATTTGAAACTTATAGTAAACCCAGAAGAAGTAAAAATACCTGTTATATTTCATAATCTACGTGGGTATGACTCTCATTTCATTATGCAGGAGATTGGAGCTATAGTTAAGAAACATACATACAAAAATAAGAAAGGAGAAGAGCAGCAGATGACAATCAATGCTATACCTAACAATATGGAAAAATATATGGCTTTCGTGCTTGGCAATCATCTGACCTTCATTGATAGTTTTCAATTCATGAGCTCCAGTCTAGAAAAACTAGTGAGTAATATACCAAGAGAATCATTAAAATACACCTCTGAAGTAATTGAAGGTCAAGAGCTTGATCAGATGGCTAGAAAAGGAGTTTACCCCTATGACTATATGGACAGTTTTGATAAGTTCAAAGAACAACTTCCATCAAAAGAAGCATTTCATATTATTTTAAACAATGAACATATATCAGATGA
>JAEMPF020024765.1:67375-69875 GCA_022496165.2 Catalaphyllia jardinei | reverse complement strand
TAACCGATTTAAGTCAATATAGTCGAGAAAAATCGAGTCGAAAAGTCAAGAAAACGTGTACGGTCGAGTATTCTAGATTAAAGTTTATATTTAAAGGAAAATACGAGTCGAACATTTATTACAATACTTTGATTTGCACATATTTTTGCCTAGGTGGAAATTATGTTTAATGCGCATTTTCAAGTAGTTCCAAGCTAATTACTGTACTTTGGGATTCAGAAGGGAATACAAACGCATGCCATGTCAAATGTCAGAAAAGAGCAGAAACCAATCATGTTATTCCAGATTTTGTTCTTTAGGTGTCGATGGCGCCAGGACAAAAATGTGTAATTAATTTTTCTCGAGCGTTTCCATTTGTTAACGTACCTTTTTTTCGCACATTCGGTTTCTGTCAGTGAACGAGTTATAGTACATGCCTGCGTGTATTGTTACCGGAAATGGACGATGACACAGAAAGTGACTGTAAAGTAAACGCGGTTCAGTTCGCGTAGCTAAGACAAAGCGTGAAACATGGTGCACGAAAAAATAGGGGAGGGGCGTGCCATCATTCATGCTTCTTAGTTATGGTTTGATGTCGAAATGCGCCGAAATAAATTATTTGAAAATTATTTTTGAATCCTTGCTTCATTTGACTTGCTCCAGGGAAAGTAATTTTCAGCAACGTGACAATAGTAGTAGTTAAGGCCTAAAATTTGGGGAATTGTGCGTTTTTTGATAAAAGCATGAAACTTCACATAAATGACCGGCAACAGCTACTTAATAAATATAGAGGCATCGGTAACAATTTATCTCACAAGAATAAACCGGTTTTGATTAAAAATGCTGACGTCAGCATTTTTTCCTTGAATTGGTGGGTGTAAATGTAACCACTATTTGCTATTTGGTGTATTTTATCATGTGTGATACACTCAGATGTCAATGGAATGTGTTCCCTAAAGTGTCACTAATACCAAAAGTAATGCTAAAAATGTTTATTTAACATTTTGTTACATCTGTCATGTATTTTTCAATTTTTTACATCTTTTTTAAGAGGTTAAGCTTTTGGTGACCTAAAATTGCCGTCGTATATTGTTAACTTTCGTAAACCGATGTTTTCAGACACTTGTTTAAGCCATGCAAAGCTTACAGTGCTGTGTGATGCATACATATACACACTATTGGCGCTTACTCTGTACACTTGCACGACCCTCTACTTGCCTTCTTACAGGAACAGTGGATTAGTTCGTAGCAGCATTGCTGGGCTTGTGGCAAAGTTGTCTAGACTGGTCTCCACTAGCCATCCCTCTCCCATCCCTCAGTCAGCTAGAATCGGCAGTTCTGTTGGTGCAGGGTGTATTGGAACTAGACATGGCCCCCTTGATATGAAACTTGGAGGGTGTGCTGCCTCAGAGCAGTTCGTGTGTATGGTCCATGGCAATTGCAGAGAATACGTGTTGACTTTGCAAACTTCAAAAGCACCAGAGGTTAACTTTTCATACACTAGATGATGCCTGTGGTGTTGACATATCGTGAACGTGAACTGAAAGCCACCATGCATAGTTAATGTGGTCTAGAGCAAACATCCTGTGTCTGATTCTACTTACGACTTGAAATTTCCTTCCGTAATTGATCTCACTATCTCGAGGATGACAATTTTTAACTCCAACAACTGTGACCAGAAAAAGAACTGAGGCTGAATGGAACCCAGCTTGCAACACTATTTGTTGAATCCTAAGAAAGCCTCTGATGCTGATGACACAGCTGCCAGATAGTCTTGTATGCTGACTGTTGCAGAACATATTGGACAGCAGCTGTAACCTCATTTGCACGTCCTGCTTTGGCGAGATGACTTACATTCAAAAATTATTCGGCTGTACCACAACTTTCAATGTCCGCAATTACAAGTGCGTTACCCATCCACTTACATACAGAAACCGGCCCTCTAGAGCTTTGAAAGCCCCCCAAACATAACAACATATCTATCTTCACCAAAAGTTTTAGGCATGTTCCATTGTATCATTTTAGCAAGAGCGAAGAGTACTTGGTCCATTGCAATAACTAGTGTTTGGCCTGGATTTAGATCCCATGTCAAACCATTCCTGGATTTAGATCCCATGTCAAACCATTCCAGGAGAGTGTGCATGTTCCAAATTATATGGTAAAAGAGCAACAAGGTCAATATGTTGTACTGGTGAGGGCTGTAGCGAGGCATGGAAAGCAGTCCAGAAAATAAATACTTTATTGCTTATTAATGAGTTTTTACCATTTACATCATGTTCTTTGGTGAGAGATCGTTCTGAAATCAACTCTCAATCAAGATAATTAACTATGAAATCACAAAGTGATTTGTCATTATTCCACAAGTGGAATTTCTGTCATTAAGCTCACATTGGCTGTCGCTATCCCACATGTAGTCTTGATTCTAGTCCTTCATCGAGAAGATTGAAAAGCTTTTGTTAAAAGAAACCGCTCGTCTCAGTAGTTATTATAAGTTTCTCAAAAATACTAAATATACTGGTGG
>JAEMPF020024765.1:59286-62375 GCA_022496165.2 Catalaphyllia jardinei | reverse complement strand
TATCAGCCTCAGCCTTCGGCTTCGGCTGATAACCCTTACCTCGACCTTGATTATTCTGGATATCACAAAAACCTCATCCAATAATTAAGAAATAATAAGTTTTTGAACCTCGTTCCCAGGGTCCTCTCTCTACCTCGAGAAAGTACCCTGGTTACGGCTGGTCACGTGTCTGCTAGATTTTAGCATATTCCAGAGATGTGATTGAAGGGAGGGGCGGCAAAGTTATAGTTTGTCTCCACTGAACTCAGCTACTCAGCCCAGTAGGGAGTGGAATTTGTAAAACGGCAAAACTCACATCGAAGTCTTTGTCACATTTGATATTGGTTCAATGCTCGGCTAAAAGGTTAGCTCCGCACTTGACTGAATTTTTCCCATCGACAGTTGGACGGTCTTTAGAATTTGTGGCAGTGAAAAAATTTGGCAAAGAACTTCGAAATGACGACCACAACAATAAATGGACCGCGCGGTGAATTTAATTTAGTTTTCATTCGGCGAAATCACAACGTAGGTATTTACTCTTTCGTTTAGAGTCAAATACGTCGTATGTTCGTCTTCAAAGGTAGTTTTGGATTTGATTTAATTATTCCCATCAACAATTTGACGGTCATTCCCTTCTCTTGCAGCGAAAAAAATCTACGAAGAATTTGACAACAAGGTCTGCGCGCTGAATAAGCTTGATAAAGCAGCTTATATTTTTCCATCGGCAAAATGATAACGGAGGCATTGATGCATTCGTTTAGAGTTTGATACGTCCAGTGTTTGGCAGAGACTAGCTTTGAATTTAATTGAATTCATCCAATCGAAAGTTTAGGGTCATTCGATTCTCTTGCAGTGTAAAATTTTATAAACAACTTGACAACAACGACATCGGTCGCGAGTTTGCAAAATTAAAATGCAGCGGCCTTTGTTTTTAAAATGTCCAGCGGTAAATCCAATTTTCGGTCAAGAAAGTAGGTCCAAGTTGGTTGTATCCCATCGACAATTTCACGGTTATTTAATTCGTTTGGTGTGAAGAACTGATTAAACTAATCCGAAGTAGGTTGTCGACGGTTATTTAAAAAAACAGTGAAATATATTAAACAAAGTTCCCTCTCAGTCAACATCTCACACTCATAGAAGTTCAGGTAGAGCAGAAGCACTGGCCAGGCAGGATCTCTGACGAATATTAAAACTTGCTTCCTTTTCAAAACAACGTGTGAACTGTACGTATAGCAGCAACATTCACCTCCCTAGAGAGTGTTGACAAAATTAAGTTGACGACCCACCCTCTGTGCGGCTAGCGTTGGCATGCATACACACGTGACCTGTCGTAACCAGGGCACTTTCTCGAGGTAGAGAGAGGACTCTGGGAACGAGGTTGTTCAATGTTTATCATAATCGATTACTGGAAATATTCCTCTAGATCTCGAGTTGGCGGCTCCAGGTCGAAAAACTCAGACGTCTGATTACCATATAAACAAGTTGTGGCATTTCACAAATGCTTCTCTGTTTGCATTGGAAGACTGTGGGAATATGTAAGGTATCTGCAAGACGAAGAAGGTCTGCCTTTTTAACTTAAAATTCGGCTTTGTGGTCAGCTGAATTTATGTTTGCTAGATCGAAAGCATCGTACGATTGATAGCTAAAATCTGGATTTTTTAAACGATATAACAGTCGTACGTATAATGAAACAAATTCTTCATCTAAAATGTTATTGTCTGCATAGCTAAGGTAAAGTATCTTTCGACAAGTCCTAAATTTGTTCATTTTCAAAGAACTCGGCAATTCAAGTTGCCTCAGTCTCTTTCGTCAACCGACGTCGCCGTCGCTATGAAAACTGTCTATGCTAAAGGACCCTAATTGAATAAATTAATCTCAGAAACAATTTGTTTATTGGGTTTGTTAAATTTGAGACAAAGCAATGGTTCTCGGCTTACCAAGACCAAGTTTGTGCGTGGTTTAGTCTCGCTCGACTGCCGACTGAGGCTGGTACAAAATTATTTCTGGATCATTTTTTAAAAGAAACGGCTTTAGTTTTCGTTTTCTGGCTTCTCAAACCTGTTGAATGCCTCGGCAAGACTTTTTTGTACCTTATCTATTGCATAAAGCGCGGAAATGCTCACAATTTTGTAAATGTTTAAAAATGTGAGAGATCCTATCACTGAACAAACCGATGAGAGTGCCGGATCTTAAGTGGGTAGACCTGGATCAGTAGAAATTTTAAAATACAAAATATAGGCGGCACAGTGATCCCAACGGCGGATGTGACCAAAATGAAATAAAAACGGACTAAAGGACTAAATTATTTTAAACAAATTTGCCCTATATTTCGGTTTGCAATACAAACCTTTCTCAGGGGCTGAGTAAAAGAAATATGTGAAAAAAAAACCGTTGCAAATAAAAATTTAAATAAAAATAAGTGACAATGATTGGTAGGCTATGAGTAAATAAATAAGTGTCAGGTGTGTCACTGGCGTGCTTCATCTCTTCTGTTTATGCCAAACGGATGTAAATCGTCCCCGACTTTCTCTGTCCGACCTCGTAGCTCAGTCGGCAGAGTGACGGTAGATCTAATCAGGAGGTCGTGGGTTCGATTCCCACCGAGGTCAAAAGATTTTTTCTCTACCTCATGTGGTTCCTTGATTCCCTTTACTAGGGCTAACGCCCAGTAAAATTTTGCAAATTTTAAATTAATATTAGTTTACTTATTTATTATCGTTTTTCTTATTATTGTATTTCGTTGTGTGTGGCAAAAAAATTAAGATTAAAAAAAAAAAACTCGCACATTTTCTTCTGATTTTAAATTCAGAGTCTTCACTACAAAGGCGACGAAGTCTAAGAAATTGAGAATAAGGCATGAAATTCTTGACATGTGATGGTGTGAAGATGAATACAACAAATAACTATGAGAATCTGTGGGTTTGTAGTGCACACTGGTGCATAAACCGCTGCCTTCGACAAAAACCTTAATATCTAGAAATGCTAAAGAAGAATCGGAAATTTCCCAGGTATATTTAAGAGCAAAGAAAGGCTCGGGAGGCTCATTTAATAAACAAAGCCAAAACATTACATCCGTTTGGCATAAACAGAAGAGATGAAGCACGCCAGTA
>JAEMPF020024765.1:51786-54286 GCA_022496165.2 Catalaphyllia jardinei | reverse complement strand
TTTGAAAACCATGCTACAAAAAAACAACATACGCTTTCCCAAGACAACGGAACATTTATCAAATCACGTCACCTACAACATGTAATTTGTATACAGACAAGCAAACGAACTTCGTCTGAACAGCTTTTTCATCTCTCGTTCGAACAGCTTATTCACCTCGACTACTTTACTTGGCGGCGAGTTAGTTGGTGGCGAGATGGTTTCTTGGTGGCGTGTTGGTTGGTGGCGACATGGTTTCTTGGTGGCGAAACTCCCTGGTGGCGAGATGACCGGATACCATGACAAGGGATCGAGACAATAAAGCACATACACATACGATTCACATCTAGCTCTCCTTTACCAGAAAACCAAAAGGATGGAAATCGAAAGACGTGGAAATTGAAAGATTTGAAAATTGTAGCCGCAGAAATCTCACTAAAAAATTCTGTACCGGTACGCATCAAATGTCTCTGGAGTGTTGACATTGTCGAAGACGCGTCCGGCATCGCTGGATACGTGAAAATGCTAAACTTAAGTTTAAATTCATGTTCGGATGAAAAGGAGTAGATCGTAGCATATATGAAATAAGTGTGTTCTACACTTTCCATTTGTTTTAATTATTCTACAAGTTTTAGTAACGATGATTTCTCTTCATCTGATTGTTAAATTCAATGCATTCTGGTAAAAAGTCATGAATTCGAGAATTCGTACTCCTTTTACATAGTCTTTTAATTTTAAATCCTGATTATGTTGCTGCTCGCTCGCTATGCTCACTTCGCAACAATTAACTTGACTTATGTAAAATTTGCCTTTCCTTTATTTCAGGGTCAATTTCTGCTTCCAAAACGTGTATTAAGTTCAAATTCTTGTAAAGAAAAGGGCACTTGGACTCAATATCTATTCACTCCCACAAAGCACCCAACCCTAAACAATTTCAATTGATTTCCCTAGCATAACGATTCAAATATGTTGTGCAAATGAATTCTTCACAGTTCAGTTCATAGGGTAACTGTTAGCATACCTTAAGTTGTTCTCCCCTTTGGCAGCGTTATTACCATTTAGGTATACTAGTCTATTAAACAATTAGATTATTCGCTCTCGATTTCTATCGGGCGATGGTTGACGACGGCGTAGCCCGTGTCAGCTATCACGCAGGAATCGAGAACAAATAATCCAATTGTTTTAGAATAAATCTTCTAGTCTTCCAAACTTTAGCTAATTCCTCTTCACAGACATTTCGAAAACGCAAGGACGCGGCCGTCATTTTGTTCGCAAGCACACACTCCTATGCTACTCATTATCTACTTAACAAATAGATTCCATGTTGCCGTGTATCTGTTCAGTAATAGATCACAGATGACGTCAAAACGTGGTAAGAGCGGTCAGCGGTCAGCGTGCAAGATGGCGACGTGGACCAGAATTTGCAGTTTTTCAACGTTAACTTCTATGTTTTCACGTTCTATAGTGTTGTTTTTGTCGTTTTCGTATTTACTCATCGTTATGTCAAACTTGAAAAGTTGGAAGAAATTCTCGAAGAGAAGCTATGCAAGGTGATTCAACTTCTGAGTAAACAGATCGAAGATGCTATGTAATCAGTAAACGCCCTCAACTTAAAATATGCTTAAATTGCTAAAACACTGAAAGATCTCGATGAAGCTAATTAGGATAAGCAGATCGTAGAAAATGCAAGCTTTAAAGCAGAGTTATTTAAGTCTTCAAACGAACTGAAGTTTCTCAAGAAATCTCTCAACGATTTGGAGCAATACACGAGAAGAGATTGCATGGAAATCTGAGGAATACCTCTACCTTCGACACTGATGGATCTGGACCAAACTGATGAAGTTGTACTAAAAGTTGGAGAATAGATTGGTGTACCTATGCAAAAGAGTGACATATCTATAAGTCATCGAATTCCCAGCAGAAAGCAATTTACTGATGAAGGAAATCCCATACCTCTGGCAGTTATCGTAAAATTTGTGAAACGTGAGACAAGAGAAAACCTATATCGAGCAAGGAAGAGTTTGAAGTCTGTTTCTACAGTTGACTTTGGCTATTCTGTGGCAAACAAGATCTACGTTAATGAAAGCCTGACCGAAAAGAACAAGGAACTTTTCAGACTTTGTTTGAAATGCAAAAGAGATCTCAGCTATAAGTTCCTTTGGACCAATGCAGACAGGATCTTTCTAAGGAAGAAATTGAGCTCTCCTGGGATACCTGTCAACTGTACAGATGATATACATGTACCTACAAGATAAGAACTATTATTATACATCAGACTCACTTTAAAAACCTGATTGGTCGAGAGCATGCAATCAATTCACAATAGCTTGTGAACTTGACATGATAAATGCAATATCTGCATTTATCACGTCAAGTTCTGCCTGGTTACCAAGCCCCTTGGAGTGTTCTCCTCAGAAACAAAATGGCTGAATGCCTAATGAATGCCTATTGCTTAAAAAATGTATAATTATAAAACAATTATGAATCCGGTTTTCGCATGCTATCATGAATTATCAAAACC
>JAEMPF020024765.1:27004-49504 GCA_022496165.2 Catalaphyllia jardinei | reverse complement strand
ACCGAATTGGAATCCACTCAGTCCTATCACCATTACAAATCTTTTACATAGCATATTTGGAATAAGCCATGTTAACGTTATAAATGGACCGTCGAATGGATTGGAGCTATTGAATTACTTTGCTGAGGCCTTAGAGGAAAAAGATGTTTTAGAAAACCCTGTGCTGAAACCAGGTGACACAGTGATAATGGATAACTGTGGTTTCCACCACGGGAGGCATGTTGAGCCTGCGCTAAGAAATATGCTAGCTCCAAATTAAATCTACCTTACTATTTCAGCCTCGTTATCATCCCGTGTATAATACATCTGAATATTGCTTTCGTGCGTTAAAAGGGTGGCTTCGAAAAACACTGAACTTATCGAAAATCACACCGTGGTTGCGATTTACGATGGCTTAAGTAGAATTACACCTGTCATGTCCAGAAATTTTTTCAGACATTGTGGATACATACTCTGAGTACTGAATACCATGAATTCGCTCATGTCAAGTTTAATTACGTTTTAATTAAGTAGTAGCACTTGTTCAGTAAAAAAGCAGTTTAAGCTACCGAGTGATTCACTTGAATCTCGGAGCTGTTCAGTTATTTCAGCAGGTGATTATAATAATGTACTGTAGATGCCTGTCAGGGAAGTTTAATTTGCAAAATAAAAGGAACACTTAAACATAAACACAACTGTCTTTATTATATTTTGATCCGCTACATGTAGTTTACATTGTCAGGTATAAAAATCAATTTTGTATTAGACTATTTTTTAGAGAATGAAACAAAGCTACGGCACCATGGAGTTGGAAGTTGATTTTTCAATCGACAGCAACTGGGTAAAACATGAATTGTATAGCCTGGGAGACCTAATTTGCGTGCATGATAGGATCTATTCACTAGACAGCCCGGTGATCGAAATCGTAAAACTCAACAATTTCAATTAGGAACTATGTAAACAAAGCAACAATCCGTTCTAAACCACAGTAATAAGACAGTGTTTGCAGCGAATTTTAACTTTTCAGACTATCCATTTTATCTTCACTTTTTTTCTTTCTTTTTGGAATACCATCCTTGCTGATCATTTCTTGTACACAATTTGCGCCCAGTAAGGCCTAGACTTTCTATTTTCAATGTAAACGAAACAAGTCCTTTGCAAGAATATCTGTGCAAGAACTAAATTACTTTTTCAATTTTCATTAGTGTTTGAGAAGGCAACATTTGCCAGTGTTTCCATGTTTTCCCACGACTCAAATTCCTCCATATCAGCAGATGGCGATGAGCTCTCTTGACACATTTGTCGATTGGTTGTATATTTGTCTGAGAGTTTTGCACATTCATTGGAAGGAATGGTACTGTGAGATAAGCGTTTTAGATATGAGGGATGTGAGCTCTGCTAAGAAAATTATTAGGAACTGGCAACCCACCATACAAATTATTCATAAATTGCAAACTATTACTAGCTAAATACTGGGGCGGGAGATAAGAAAAAATTTGCTGACTTGATTTTCGGAACTCATCACTGGAACTATGATACCGTCGGTATCCACGTTTCTTTCCCTTTTTGGCTTTTGATTTCTTCTTTCTTTTTGACCTTCGGTCGTCAGATGAGCTGGATGAACTCTCCTCTGATGTAATCCTTGTTGCTTTTGGAGTTTCGATGTTCTCTTTCTGGCATGACAACTTCCTCCTAGCTAGTCGGAACATTTGCATCTCTCTCTGTAGACGTAATTGGGGAAAATTGCTCTAGACTCATACTTTTTGGGCAATCGTCACGAATTTGCTCGGATTTGCTCAAATTTTTAATTTGCTCACTGTCATTTGTCGTTACAGGCGGGATTTTTCCATCAAGGCACTCTGGTAACAGCCGTACATCCCTCATTAACTTAGCTTTGTTCACTTTGTACGAGTCATCAGCTTGGTACATTTAGGCGTTACACTTTTGATAAACTGGTATTCGCTGCTCGTAGAGAACTGTTCCATGGACTTCAATTAACCTTCAAGTTGATCAACAACATCTTTTCGCTTTTTCGCTCTAATTTAAGTGAGGTCAACTGGCTGAAATATTCTGGGTGTTCTTCTTTTATTCCGCAATACGCATACTCTGTGCATTTCTTTAAGGAGCACGGTTTCAGTGCAGAGTTGCGATAACCTTGATGATGACAATAACCACCAATGCTTTTTGCTCCCCCTACAGGCGGATTTATTCGTACTAGAATGTTCATGAAATCGATCCTCATTTCGACTTCCTTTAGTAGGTGCCTCTCTAGCATCTTTTCTTGATCCCCCAAGGCTCAAAGAACATTCAGGTAATCGAAAAATTTTATATCATTACACGATATTCTTTTGCGCACAATAAACATTTTCACACGGTTTGTCGCTTGTTTAGTTCTCTCAACTGAAAGATTAAACCTGCCTTTTTAGATCCTGTGTTCTTGGTAGATGTATCCACCTTTTCTTCTCGCACTCGAGAAGCCGAGATTGCTCTCTCAACAAAGAAATTTGGTACTGTAACAAAGCCTTCGCGCCACCCGGCAAGTACTTGTTAAGTTGAATTCTTCTACTCTAATAAGTTTAATTTTGAGCTGGGTACAAAATTGGTTCGTTTTCAGTGTCTCGTACATTCAAGTAAATGTTTCTGAATCTAGCTGATGTTCGAAAGTCAATAACCAATTTTTTAAGTCATCACTTTCACCTCCACCGGCACAAGCCATCCCTACAGCTGCTTTTGCAACTGCGAAGTTCGCAAACTTCGAATCGAACTTCGAGATCAAACTCGTGGTTTTCATTTCAAAGTTCGCAATTTGATTGGCTCCAATAACAATGAAACCGCGAATTCTGGAACGTAGTTCCCAAATTCCCAAGATGTTTCCAAACTCCCGCGGCCAAAGTAAGTTGAAATCCACTGTAAAACTAGATTTTGTTCTGTGTGTTTGCGTGTTGTTGTATTTGTTACCTTAATAAGTACCTGACACCATTAAAAATTACTGTAATTAATATGCTAAGGATGGCTGTCCTATTTTACTAGCCTAGTGGTTATTTCGGGCAGCCATGCACTTTATCTATTTTTTTCTTTTATTACTCTTTGTAAATATATATCTAAATTCAGGGTGCACATAAAGTTGTTGTTGTTGTCGTAAGAATAAAAAAGTGGCACACGAGATGTAGCCGAGTGTGTCACTGATGTTCTTAGCACATTTTGACGTCTTCTGTGATCTATTACTGAACAGACGCACAGCAACATGGAATCTATTTGTTTTATATATTAACAAAAAGCCTTAACTTTTTTATTTCAAAATATTTCAACATAACGTGAAAGCCGGCTTTTCCCCTGCTGTCGCCCACTTTGTCGAAGACGAAAAAGAGCTATTTGCCTAATCTATATTCTATACAAAATGGAGCAATTTCATTGGTCACTATGCATAGCAATGAACTGTACTGTGATTGGTCGAGAAAAATCACGCAACTGTCAACCTGACTCGAGCGTCGCTTCTCGTGGAATGAAAACTTACAGCAAAAGCAGAATTGAACTGCGAAATTTAGAAATCTTTAAGAAAATGCGGGGAAAATCAAGTCAGTTTTTGTTATCGGAGCAGCCCTGTGAGCCGAAAAGCTTGGACCTTGCCTTAAAAATTGCAGGAGTTGAAAAACTACTCTGAGACAACTTGTGGTTGCGGTCAGCCTATAGGCCATTTGATTAGAGTTTTGAAGGAAAAGAGCATAAATGACGGTGGAGAGTTTTGTCTTCTGTGGTTGGTGATTCTCAAATCAGTTTGATATGGTGTCGGAGACATACTGTCGGCCTAACTCGCTGCTGTGCCCTGAAGTGTTCATTAAGTGTTCATTTTACCGATTTTAAGAAGTGATGTCTGATTTTCATTCCTCTCATCAATCAGTGTGTCAACAGTTCTTTTGACACTAGTAAAAGTTGAATTTTTTGAATAAATTAATCTCAGAATTATTCTGTTTAATGGGTTTGTAAAATTCGAGATAACGCAATTGTTCTCGGCTTACAAAGACCAAGCTTATGTGTGGTTTAGTCTTCCTCGACTGCTGACTGAGACTGCTTGAAAATTTTTTCTGCATCATTTTCTAAAAGAAACGGCTTTATCTTCTTCTGGCTTCTCGAACCTGTTCAATGCCTCGGCAAGACTTTCTTGTACCTTATCTTTTGCCCAGTCATGTAAAATATTATCCTAATTCTCAATTGAAAACTTTCCTCCACGTCAATTGTGCATCTGTCCTCTAATAGATCACAGGCGAGAACCAATCATAACTTGGACTAGATAGCGAGTAGCGTAGCTAATCAGAGAACGGCATTCGTGATAGAATGATAGTAGATATTTAGCAATTATTGAATGAGGCTGAGTAGGATATGAAGAATTCTGCAGATCATCGAGGGTGTTATCCACAGAGGCCGAAGTCCGAGGTGGATAACACCCTCCGAGATCTGCAGAATTCTTCAAATCCTATGAAAGCCGAATTCAATAATTGCTTTATTATTCATTTAAAATATTTCCCCGTTCTTAAAGGAGTTTTGCCATTTCGCTCTTTGTTTTTCTGCTCACTAAATATAACACAACCTTGTCCCCAGGCTCTCTCTGTCAATGATTCAACAATTTTGCAGCGGGCTGCACTTTTGACGTCACTGGTTCAATATTTGGTTAGCAGGAGCTGGTTGTGGTGAATTATGCATGTGGTTTTAACCAATCAGAATCGGGAAAATATTTTGAATTAATAAATACTAATATTGAACGGATGCAAGGCGACATGGAATCTATTTCTGTGTAACCAATAAGAGAACAGCATTCCTGATAGAATGCTAGTAGACTTATATTATAACCTGATAGAAAAACCGAAGACGTTTTCTATTTCTGACGTCTACAGTTCCTAGCCTCAGTTTATTTTTTCACTGCTTGTAATCGCTTGATTGAAAGGTTTTTTTGGTGGTTTTATCAAATACTGCATCCAGGATAGTACAGTACTGTACATAATAAAGAAATCCAGGTGGTGGATAATTTACCTCAACTGCATGAAACGCAGTGGATATCCTAATTGGCTGGTTTTTGCCGTATTATTCATTTGCACATTTTTCTTTTCTTTCGCTGCGTATTGTATTTGTGGCACTTTCTGGCGTGACTTATATTCGTAGAAACTATTTCAATGGTTTAAAATTGGTTTCCATATTTTTGTGTCACTTATATTTTCTACGTCTTTTAATATTTTGGCCGCTAATTTACCGGAATAGAAATTATACTGTAAAGTCCAAGTCAAAATGTAAATCATTGTGGAGCTTGACTTTTAGGTTTCCCTACATCTAGGTATTAGTACCTACGTTGACAATAGTCTCGGCTCGTGTAAGATGTATCTATCATATACTTTTTGCGATTATGTTGCAGAGTCTTTTAACTGGACAACAAACCCAACCAACCCAACACCAGCAATAAAAGGACAAGAGATATGATAGCATCGGGTTTTACTAAAGGCAGGCCAGTGGCCCATGGCCCGCCACGGACCAGAGGCCCAGTGGCGCGAAGGTCCAGCGGGCCGCTGCCCAGGCCCGCGACAGCCCGATCCTGATTTTCCACAGTGTTCTGTCCAGCAGTAAATCCATATGCATGTACAGAACTGCATCGGGTTTGGGTGTACAAAATGGACGATGGTGAGTTTGAATTTGTTTACCATTTAATCGTTGAGATAATCATTGAGATAAAACGTTTGAAACTCCCATCTGGAATGGAAAACAAAACAGCTTAACAGGCCTGGTAATTACAGGAGGCTTCGAGAAACTGGCTCCTGGGTGCTTATTAAATTTTTGTCCTCATCGTTTCAGAATAAACTTCCTGTCTATCGGGATCCGTAAACAAGCAATAAAAAGAGAATGACAATGTGCAAAGAAAGAAGGGTTCAAAAAAAATTTGAGATGATTATTAAAATGGTAAACGAATTCTCACTCACCGTCGTCCATTTTGCATGCCCACACCTGATGCAGATCTATGCATGCGTGTGGATTTTCCACTGGGCAAAAAACTGGGAAAAATCAGGACTAGATCACCGGGCCTCCTGGCCAACTTGCCGACGGGGCCGTTGGCCTTGGGCCGCTGGGCTGTCGCGGGATGTGGGCAGCGGGCCTGCTTTTAGCAAAACCCAATAGTATCACACATGTTGCCATAGCAACACTACCTCATATACATTTACACATTTTATTTAACATTGCAGAGTCATTTAACTGGACTGAACAACCAACCAGCCCAACACCAGCAATAAAAGGACAAGATGTGTCATTAGCATGGCAATACTCTCTCACTGCTGATCAACTGAGTCAGAGTCAGAAACAATTTGGTATATTCTGGAAAAAGTTAAATCAGTCAACTTTAAAGTATGACAAAATTGGAACAAAATCCTTTACTGACTTTACTGGGGTGATAGCTTATTTTGAACCCCAAACTCCACGAATTGTGATTGATAGAAGTGATCAAGCCACATTAAATGTCAGGGACACCAGGAAAGAAGATGAAGGAACATACAAGATTGAGTTTAGTTTAGAATCAGGGACTGTTGTTGCTGAACAGAGAGTGAATCTTACAGCCTTAGGTAAGCTTTCAAGTGTTCATCAACCCTTGTTATGCGCACAGCACAATTTTCTCTTAAGAAACAGGTCCTATTTCTTGCCAAAAGATTCGTGACATGTATTGGAGAAAACCCAGAAATAGTTGTGGTGTCGTGGGTGATTAAAAGGTTTAATGACAGTAGTCTTATGCGTTAGCCTACAACTCAACCCGTGCTCTGATTGGTTGTTTGAGCCCTAATTCCTATGCGAATAAACCAGGATGGCGGCTGGTGTAGTCATCCGTATCCAATATGGAAAGACCCTTAGTCTCCTTCGCCTATGACGTCATCCTCTAGTTCCCAACCCCTGCCCTTCTGTGACGTCTTCCCTGGACCCTAGTGTCCCTCTGGCCCCTTATCATCCTTCCCAGTCCCCCTTCCCCTCCCCTTCCCAAGTTCTTAGTCCCCTAGGTCCCAGGCTTGGTCCGTAACAAAGTCATTCTTATGACGTCACATAACCCTTTCCCTAGTTCTCAGTCCCTAGCAACCTCAATTTGCATATTCAAGATGGCACCTTAAGAAGGTGGTAACCCTCATTACTAGTCTACTAAGTGACATGACTCTTATATTTGATCATGACATGTTTGCTTATCCATGTGGGACAGCTTACTTTGTCACTTTAGTCACTGCGCATACGCAGTGCATCCTGGTAAACCATAAGGTCAAGGTATGTTTATATATGAGTCCTCTGACCCCTGGGGAGATGGTACTCTATTACTTGACACAGTGCGCATGCGTAGTATAAAAAATTCTGCCCTGGTCAGGAATCGAACCTGGAAGCATTTAGCTTACTTCTTAATTTGAAGTTATTTTGACTAGATAACATAGTGGTCATCGCGTTGGGCTTATAACCCACAACAAACACAAACGTTTTCTCTTAATTTTAATAAGACTCTGTAGTACAATGGATAGTATCCTCGACTGTCGCTTGAGAGATTGGGGTTCAGTGCCTCGCAGGGTCATTTTTTCAAAGCTAATAGATTGTTTATAAAAACAAAAATGATAAATTTTGTAATAAAATAAAGAAAAAGAAGAAGAAAAAAGAAAAATATTAAAGTATTTCTTATGACCCTTGTAGGGTTTGAACACCCAACCTCTGGGATGTCACTACATTCACTCACACCGCAGCATCAGAAGAGCTGCGTTCAAAAACATTGTAGTTTCGTCCAAATTCTTTACAGGCGAAACGTCTGCCGTGCCTTAGTGGAAGAACGCCCATAAACATTTTTTCACAACAAACATGAATCATTAGTGAGTGCGTCAAGGGAGAAAAAACAGAGCAATGTCCAAAAAGGTGTGTGCACTACTAACTGAAACACATTAAGCGGAAAGGTAAATCTAAACTCATTGATCTCGACTGTTCCCTTAAGAAAAGCATCATTCCAAAGAATCTTAAACAAACAAGAGACATGGTACCCCACCATTGAAGAATAAACATAGTAAGTCAGAGATGAAACATGAAATGAATTAAAACAAAGCGCATGCTTAGGAGCTAAACATAACCTCTGAGGTATTTCAAACAAACATTCGCGCTTGAAGTAAACATCAAACAAACATTGCAAATCGCATCGCTGCTGATTCAACAGCTGCACAAATTATAGTTTGGTCTAAGCAGTTTTCTAACAGTGGCAAAAATAATTCACTCGCACAACCATAGTCGTTTCAAATTCCTCTTAAGTGGTGCTTAGCCAAAAAAGTGTGTCCTACTTCGTCACAAGTAAAATGATTTTGCTCAAGTCTGAAAGACTTGTATATAAAAACGTGTATCCAATGAGAAGATGGGGGATAGGGGTATCCCACACAACATGTGGTTAAGAACCATTGTGAAGATGGGGGATCGGGGGTATACCTATGTCATGAAATTGTTATAAACAAAGCAAGGAGTCTGATACATAATTTATGACCTTTATTGAATAATAACAGCATAAAAACCAAAGAGAGAATTGATTACAACTTTATGTCTTGACCATCGGCATTTCACAAAGTGTATCGCTGGGAACTAGACTCGTTTCTAGTTTCTCAGACTCTTGGTCCCAGGTGCCAAAACGCATGATATTCCGACCAATTTTCTGTGCCACGAAGTCTTTGCCTGATCTGTTCCTTATTCTTGGCATAATAAGATCTCCAATATTCATTGACCCGCTCCCAGTTGTTTTTACAGTATTGGCTTCGGTAATTTCTGATGTGTTCCTTGTTTTGTTGACAATAGGCTCTCTGGCTGCTGGCGTGCCTTTCCCTGTTGTTTTCATACCACCTCTTACGACGTGATTTGAGAATTTAAGCATTCTCAGTACGATATCGTTTTTGCTGAGCCAGGATTCACTTTTTGTTCTCTGCATAATATCTTTTATTGTGAACCTTTTTACAGGCAACCTTCTGGTCATTCTCCGGTATATGACTTGAGCAACTCATCTTGTGTGACGTCTTACAAATAATGACTAAAAACTCTAGAAAACCAAATTCTTATAAGATTCACATAGCTAATTCAGGTTTCTTTCACTAAGATATCATTCTCCTCTTCTTTGTCGTCTTCGGAATCGTCGGGGAGTGGTTTCTTTTTCATGACTCTGTTGATTAGAAATTTCCGTTTTGCTACTGCTGACTCGGCCGCTTGTCAAAATTCATGTCATCTTTGTCAATAAAGCGTCGAAGGGTCAACATGACTTTACGGTGTATTGCATCGAGTTTGATACGATGAGTCCATTTAAGACGCTCTAAATAAGTGCTTTGTAGCCTCTTTCTACTTACAGGTAATAAATTATTGAAAGCAGCAGTCTCGGCATAGTCTTGGCTTTTTCCCTTATCCAGGAACTGTTGAACTTCTTTCAGGAAGGATTCTTCCAGATCTTCTCCGACTTTTTCTCGTAATGGCTTCCATGAATCTGGTTCATCGTCGTCGATTTTTCCTTCCTCTTCGGAGCTGCTAGTCTCTTCTTCCTTCTCCTTTTCAGGTTTCTCTTTGGAGCTACTACTTTCCTCATCTTTCTCTTTTACGTTTTCATTATAATTTTCTTCCAAGGGAAAACCAAAAAGACCTGTTTTACTCATGGTCTTTATTCTCTTGTTGACCTTTCACCCAAGACAGTTTGCTTCAAATGAGCCAAGTAGATTGAAGTACTTTTTACCCAGGCAGTGAGGCCCGGGTTTAAATTTCGGCTATTTTTTTCCCTTGTTCAGTAGTCACAAATCTCCGTCTGGTCTCTACAGCGCGTGCGTCACTAATACAGCGTATGACACATGGAATTTACAGCAGCTGTCGTCGTGAGAAGGCTACTAGGTCGGATTCCATGATTTCTACAGCGATGAAATTGTGGTGTTATAGGAAATTAATAAAGGTTACACTTCTCTAATTTTAAAATCTGCGTTTTCCTAAACCTGAGATATTCCTGCTATTACCAGTGGGATCTTTTAAATTATTTTAATATTATGAATTGAAAAGCGCTTTGGACAATTAGTGGAGTTAGCGCTATATAAATTATGTTAAATTAAAATTAAATTAAATTGAAATTAAATTATTTTAAACAAATTTACAGAGCCCAGGGTGGCTCTATGTCACGCACCGCCATAACTCTGAAATTCAAAATGTCTCAACAACAACAACCGCAAAGGCTAAAGAAAATAGACTGAAACGTTCATAGGCTGATGTAACGATATTGACTCATTTTACGTGCTGAAGTTCTGTGAGTAATAAGCTATTAATCAACTAAAATTTACACTTCAGAGTAAATTCTCTTAGTGCTAATTTAACCTATGAATAACCCACTGGGCATCAGCCCTAGTAAAGGGAATCAGGGAACCACATGAGGTAAAGAAAAAATCATTTGATCTCGGTGGGAATCGAACCCACGACCTCCGGATTAGATCTACCGTCACTCTGCCGACTGAGCTACGAGGTCGGGCAGAGAAAGTTGGGGTCAATTTAGATGGTGAATCGCGGTGAAGAGAAAGCGCCACAACATTCATATGTACCCTTACTTTCTCTTCGCTGCAATTAGAGAAGTGTAACCTTTATTAATTTCCTATAACACCACAATTTCATCGCCGTAGAAATCATGGAATCCGACCTAGTAGCCTTCTCACGACGAGAACTGCTGTAAATTCCATGTGTCATACGCTGTATTAGTGACGCACGCGCTGTAGAGACCAGACGGAGATTTGTGACTACTGAACAAGGGAAAAAAATAGCCGAAATTTAAACCCGGGCCTCACTGCCTGGGTAAAAAGTACTTCAATCTACTTGGCTCATTTGAAGCAAACTGTCTTGGATGAAAGGTCGACAAGAGAATAAAGACCATGAGTAAAACAGGTCTTTTTGGTTTTCCCTTGGAAAAAAGCTAGAATTAAAACGTAAAAGAGAAAGATGAGGAAAGTAGTAGCTCCAAAGAGAAACCTGAAAAGGAGAAGGAAGAAGAGACTAGCAGCTCCGAAGAGGAAGGGAAAATCGATGACGATGAACCAGATTCATGGAAGCCATTACGAGAAAAAGTCGGAGAAGATCTGGAAGAATCCTACCTGAAAGAAGTTCAACAGTTCCTGGATAAGGGAAAAAGTCAAGACTATGCTGAGACTGCCGCTTTCAATAATTTATTACCTGTAAGTAGAAAGAGACTACAAAGCACTTATTTAGAGCGTCTTAAAAGGACTCATCGTATCAAACTCGATGCAATACACCGTAAGGTCATGACGACCCTTTGATGCTTTATTTACGAAGATGACATGGATTTTGACGAGGCGGCCGAGTCAGCAGTAGCAAAACGGAAATTTCTAATCAACAGAGTCATGAAAAAGAAACCACTCCCCGACGATTCCGAAGACGACAAAGAAGAGGAGAATGATATCTTAGTGACCAAAACCTGAATTAGCCATGTGAATCTTATAAGAATTTGGTTTTCTAGAGTTTTTAGTCATTATTTCAGTAGTCATGCACCTCTTCGGAACCTCTAATTTTATTTGCTCCCGGAGTCATCCACCTCTATTGTTTTCAGGACTAGGGCCATTGTTTCTGTTGTTTATTCTATTGTTTTCTCGGCCAATCCTGTTAGACCTTACGAGAGGTGCGTGGCGCCTCCATTATTTGTAAGACGTCACACAAGATGAGTTGCTCAAGTCATATACCGGAGAATGACCAGAAGGTTGCCTGTAAAAAGGTTTACAATAAAAGATATTATGCAGAGAACAAAAAGCGAATCCTGGCTTGACAAAAACGATATCGTACCGAGAACGCTTAAATTCTCAAATCACGTCGTAAGAGGTGGTATGAAAACAATAGGGAAAGGCTCGCCAGTAGCCAGAGAGCCTATTGTCAACAAATCAAGGAACACATCAGAAATTACAGAAGCCAATACTGTAAAAACAACAGGGAGCGGGTCAATGAATATTGGAGATTGGAGATATTGGAACAGATAAGGCAAAGACTTTGTGGCCAAAGGCATAAAGTTGTAATCAATTATCTCTTTGGTTTTCATGCTGTTATTATTCAATAAAGATCATAAATTATGTATTAGACTCTTTGCTTTGTTTATAACAATTTCATGACCTAGGTATACCCCCTATCCCCCATCTTCACAATGGTTCTTAACCATGTATTGTTTGGGATACCCCTATCCCCCATCTTCTCATTGGATACACGTTTTTATATACAAGTCTTTCAGACTTGAGCAAAATCATTTTACTTGTGACAAAGTAGGACACACTTTTTTGGACTCTTGTCTTGGCGATTATGGAAATAAGTGATCAAGAGCTAAGCACCACTTAGGAGGAATTTGAAACAACTATGGTTGATGCGAGTGAATTATTCTTGCCACTGTTAGAAAACCGCTTAGACCGAACTATAATTTGTGTGGCTGTTGAATCAGAAATGATGCGATTTGCAATGTTTGTTTGATCTTTACTTCAAGCGCGAATGTTTGTTTGAAATACCTGAGATGTTATGTTTAGCTTCTAAGTATGCGCTCGGTTTTAATTCATTTCACGTTTCATCTCTGACTTACTATGTTTATTCTTCAATGGTGGCGTACAATGTCTTTTGTTTGTTTAAGATTCTTTTGAATGATGCTTTTCTCAAGGAACAGTCGAGATCAATGAGTTTAGATTTGCATTTCTGCTTAATGTATTTCAATAGTAGTGCACACACCTTGTTGAACATTACTCTGCTTTTTCTCCCTCGAGGCACTCACTAATGATTTACGTTTGTTGTGAAAAAATGTTTATGGGCGTTCTTCCACTAAGGAACCCCACACGTTCCGCCTGTAAAGAATTTGGATGAAACTACAATGTTTTTCAACGCAGCTCTTCTGTGGCTGCGGTGTGAGTGAATGTAGTGACATGCCAGAGGTCGAAATCCTACAAGGGTCATAAGAAATACTTTTTTTATTATTTTCTTTTTCTTTATTTTATTACAAAGTTCATCCTTGTCGTTTTTATAAACAATCTATTAGCTTTGTAAAAACGACCCTGCAAGGAACTGAACCCCGATCTCTCGAGCAACAGTCGAGGATACTATCCATTGTACTACAGAGTCTTATTAAAATTAAAACAAAAAGTTTGTGTTTGTTGTGGGTTATAAGCCAAACGTGATGACCTCTATGTTATCTAGTCAAAATAACTTCAAATTAAGAAGTAAGCTAAATGCTTCCAGGTTCGATTCCTGACCAGGACAGATTTTTTTATACTATGCATGCGCACTGCGTCAAGTAATAGAGTACCATCTCCCCAGGGGTCAGAGGACTCATATATAAACATCCCTTGACCTTAAGGTTTACCAGGATGCACTGCGCATGCGCAGTGACTAAAGTGACAAAGAAAGCTGTCCCACATGGATAAGCAAACATTTCATGATCCAAATATAAGAGTCATGTCACTTAGTAGACTAGTAACGAGGGTTACCACCTTCTTAGGGTGCCATGTTATCTCTGGAACGAAAAGAGATATTTGAAAACAGCAAACAGCATTTTTCTTATCAACAAAATCGTAACATTTTTACTTCTATCACGTGACAGGGGATGATTTGTCCAATGGGTGTGGAATAAAATGAGGTTATTTCCAAAAAAGCTTGTTAAAAGCACTGAAAAGAAGAATTAGCTGCTAAAACTTAGGATCATTGCACAGAACAAAACAGAAACTTAGTCATGGTATGCGCAGTTAACAGCCAAATCTTATTGTGTGAAAGAGCAGGAAGTGTTGGCGCTAACCCTATAAAACGTTAGGGACCTTAAGCACCGACGACGAATGGGACGACGATGACGAGTAAACCTACTGTAGGACTGGGTAGAGGAGGTCGTCCACGGAGTGCGAGTGCATGTAAACAGAGCCGAATCCTTTGCAAACTATCGAAAACTTATATCATGTCTTCCTCTCAGGAGCTTCAAGAGCTGTTTCTGTTGAGCTACGAGAACGGTACTATCGATAAAGAATTTTCAGTTCTACAAGAGGAAACATCCCGATTTATCATACGAATAACATGACAGGTTTTCACTCGAAGAGATGAATATGTCGAATTTTCGGCCTGATATAATCTAAAACGACCTTCAAGGTATAAAATTCTGTCCTAAAAACACAAGTGAAAGCCTACATGTTGATAGCAACCAGAAGAAAATGAAATATAGAGTCAGTTTTCAATTTCTGAATTCATTTAATTTTCTACTTTCGCTGACAAACAGACTCCACAGGGACAAATCGACAAACCCAAAAACAAACGATTTCTACACCAAACTCGCCGCAAGTTCTAGTTAATGCAAAGCTTAGAGGTTAGATAAATAAACAACTTTCATTTCAATAGTTTGAAATAAATTTCCAACCTGAAACACTCCATAAATACATAAATGCATACTCACGTTCGCTCAGGACGGCAAACTTGGTGTTTTGACGTTGTCAACTTCTTGTGGACGATGAGTCGAGCGTGCGCAGTGGCACAGTAAGGGGAAATTTTACTTCCTGTCGTCGTCCTCTGGGCTCGTCGTCGTTGGTGCTTAAGGTCCCTGTTACCTCTAAAGACTGTGGCTGGTTGTGGCTGGTTGCCATACCAACCATTTTGAGTAAAAATTACAAAATTCATTTTTTGTTCATGAGTGCAATACCACACAATTGACCTTTTCTGACCAAATTTAACAAACTTTTTGGTCCATATTTAGGGTAACATTCCACCATTCGCTGTTGTTTTAATGTTTCTGTATTTGATTGTTCGTTTCGAATTATGTTCGTGTTGTTCCGTATGGTGTTATGCGAAACTTCCATGCTGTTTTTTGTGTTTCGAATTATGGGCGTCTTAATCCGGGTCGTGAGGTATGGTCTGTCGCGAGTGATAAATCAATTATGCATTTTCTTCCCGCTGAAAGAAAATTTATGCTACTCTCAATGGCAGAGGTTGTGAGGAAATTGTCTTCAAACATTTAGAACAACTTGCCTCGTGTTGAAACTCTGTATAACACAGTTGTGAGCGTTCGATGGGACAATATTATTACGCTTTCACTAAATGACGGCATCCGGTTAAGGTTTTCTTAACACTAACTGGCAGTCTCATATTTTTCTGAAAATTAAGGAATAGGAGGATCACACTCAATTCAAACTATCATATGCCATATGCAGTGACGTTTTGGCGAACATCACCAAGAACAAGTTAAACACAATTCCTAACATGAAACCACATTGGCAAACAGCATTATAAAATTCCAAACTTAATTTTGGCGGTAATCGCCCCTCATACTAAAGGGGCTAATAAAGTGGAATGGCTGTCTTCAGTAAGATTTGAATGCTGTTGTCTGAAAAGATTAGGAAACACTTCCTGCGTGCTTTAATTGGGTTAATAGATCATTTTTCACTGTCACGCAATAGAAACCGGTCTATTGAAAGTTGTATTAAAACCCACGATTCGTGCATTTTGATTGGTTCTTGCCTATGATCAATTAGAGGACAGACGCACGATTGATGTCATCATTACAAAGTTTTTCCCTCTGTCTTTTAAAATGGCGTAAAGTTTTGAGAATTTAGATAATACTTTACGTGACTGGGCAAACGATAAGGTGCAAAAGTCTTGCCGAGAGCTTGAACAGGTTCGAGAAGCAGGAACAAGAAAAATATAGCCCTTTTTTTAGAAAATGATCCAGAAAGAAATACTTGAGCAGCCTCACTCGGCAGTCGAACGAGACTAAACCACACACAAAATTGATTGTGGTAAGCCAAGAACTATTGTTTACCTCAAATTTAAAAAACCCAATAAACAAAATGTTTCTGAGGTTAATTTATTTTAAAAATTCAACTTTTCTTAGTGTCAAAACAATTGTTGACACACTAATTGACGTCAGAAATGAAACATGAAAACATCACTTTTAAAATCAGTTAAAACATAAACCACAAAACCTTGCTTTCCCAGCAATGTGAGTATTCCAGTAGTCAATTTCAGGGCACATCAGCGAACTAAGTATAGCTAACCATAGCTCACGGCCAGTGAGTCTTCGACATTATATCAAACAGATTTGAGAATCACCAACCACAGTGAGACAAAAATTTTCATCGTTACAAATGCTCCTTTTATACAATACTCGAATCAAATGGCCTCTAGGTTAACCACAACCTCAAGTTTTCCGAGGATATTTTCTCAATTCCTACGGTATCTAATGCAACGTCAAGGGATTTTGGCTCACAGGGCTACTCTGATGATAAAACTGACTTGAATTTTCCAGCATTTTCTTCAAGATTTTTAGATTTATGGATAATAGTCTATTTCGCAGCTCAATTCTGCTTTCGCTATAAGTTTTCATTCCTCGAGGAGAGACCGTCTTGAGCTGCTTGAGCCAGGTTTGATAGCGGCGTGGTATTCCGGACCAATCACAATTTTTTGCTATGCATAGCAACCAATGAGATTACCTCATTTTGTATAGATAATAGATTACGTCAAATGGCTTTTTACGTGTTCACCAAAGTGGGCAAAGGTGGTGCAAAGAAAATAAATAGACGCTGTGTAGCACTTTGTGTTAACCTTGGATGCAAAAAATGCTCATAAAAAAGTGCTCAATTCTAACGGCTTTTACATCCGACTGATAAAGGGGTTATACCCGAAACGTCTCGAATTTACTGAATTGAGCACTTTTTTTATGAACATTTTTTGCATCAAAGGTGGTGCAAAGGCCGGCTTTCGCGTTATGTTGAAATGTTTTGAATCAAGAGCTTTATCTCTAGTAAAAACAAGAAGAAAACTGTGTTGCGCAAAGTTCGTTAGATAAATAAACTAGTAAATGTTCATAATTGCGTGAAAAATATGCAAATTTCCATACGTTTCGAGGCTGCTGCCTCTTCATCAGTGGAGAAAAGGCAACTGTAAATTGTGAGCATGACATAAGGAAAAATTTTGAATTTGAAGTTATTTGCGTGCGCTGACGGTAAAGAGTGCGCGTGTAACGTTTTGAGTTTGAAAATTATCCTGGCTTCAAAACGGCGCCTATCTTGGGTATCTCGGAAACCAGGCGGCAAAACGGTGCCTATCTTGGGTATCTCGGAAACCAAAGGTTTATCTCTAGTAGAGAATTAACTCTGAAGTGTAAATTTTAGTGCTAATTTAACCCATAGCCCTAGTAAAGGGAATCAGGGAACCACACGAGGCAAAGAAAAAATCATTTGACCTCGATGGGAATCGAACTCACGACCTCCGGATTAGATCTACCGTCACTCTGCCAACTGAGCTACGAGGTCGGACAGAGAAAGTTGGGGTCGATTTAGATGGTGAATTGCGGCGAAGAGAAAGCGGCGCAACATTCATATGTAGCGATCAAGACTCCATGGTTACTCTCTTTTGTAATGCAACTGGTAGACCAGCACCAAAAATCAACTGGACAAGAGTATGGGAAAATGGCACTGATGGTGAACAACTGCCTGTGGTAGATGGTAATTTTGTCATGAGCAATATCAAGAGAAGCTCAAATGGAACATATCGCTGTACAGCTTACAATGGTGTTGGTGATCCTGTTAATCGCATGGTGAAAGTTACTGTAAGATGTAAGTATGACAGAGAAAAGAGCTCTTAAGCTTGGGCCGTTTGTTTTCTCATTGTAGATCAAGCGATGTTTTCTAGAGAAATTTTCTTCTATCTTTTATCCATTATTCATTATATAATAACCCAAGTTATTCTCGCATTTTGATTGGTTCTTGCCTATGATCTATTAGAGGACAGATGCACGATTGACGTCATCACTACAAAGTTTTTCCCCCTGCTGTTTTAAAATGGCGGACAGTTTTGAGAATTAGGATAATATTTTACGTGACTGGGCAAAAGATAATGTACAAAAAAGTCTTGCCAAGGCATTGAACAGGTTCGAGAAGCCAGAAAATGAAAGATAAAGCGGTTTCTTTTAGAAAATGATACAGGAATAATTTTTTAGCAGCCTCAGTCGGCAGTCGAGCAAGACTAAACCACGCACAAACTTGGTCTTGGTAAGCCAAGAACCATTGCTTTATTTTGAATTTAACAAACCCAATAAACAAAATGTTTCTGAGGTTAATTTATTTTAAAAATTCAACTTTTCTTAGTGTCAAAACAATTGTTGACACACTGATTGATGTCAGGAATGAAAGATCAAAACATGACTTGTTAAAATCGGTAAAAAAAAAATACATAACCTTGCTTTCCGATGCGAATGTTCCTGTCCCTTTCAGGGCACAGCAGCGAGCTAAGTATAGCTAACCACAGTTCACGGCCGACAGTATCACAGCTAAAATGTGTCTCCGACACTATATGAAACTGATTTGAGAATCACCAACTCTCCACCGTCATTTATGCTCCTTTCATTCAGAACTCGAATGAAACGGCCTCTAGGTTGACCGCGAGGGTACTTTTTCAACTCCTGTAATTTTCAAGGCAACGTCCAAGCTTTTTGGCCCACAGGGCTGCTCCGATGACAAAAACTGAATTGATTTTTTCAGCATTTTCTTCAAGATTTGTAGACTTTGCAGTTGAATTCTGCTTTTGCTGTAAGTTTTCATTCAACGAGGAGCAAGGCTCGAGATAGGTTTGACAGTGGCGTGATTTTTCTCGACCAATCACAATTCTTTGCTACGCATAGCAACCAATGGAATTGCTTCATTTTGTATAGATCATTGATCACGTCAAATGGCTTTTTTCATGCAAAGGCCGGGCAGAGGCGGCGCAAAAGGCCGGCTTTCGAGTTATGTTGAACTATTTTGAAACAAAAAAGGCTTTTCGTTATTATATAAAACAAATAGATTATATGTTTCCGTGCGTCTGATTCAGTAATAGATCATAGAAGAGGTCAAAATGTGGTAAGAACATCAGGGACACACTTGGCTACGCCTCGTGTGCCACTTTTTTGTTCTTATCACATTTTGACGTCATCTGTGATCTATGACTGAACAGACGCACGGCAACGAACATGGAATCTATTTGTTAAATAGAAAACTGTAATGTAGCCAATCAGAGTCACGATTCACAATAGACGACGGTAAATTTATACTAATATCAAATAGATTCCACGTTGCCGTGCTTCTGTTCAGTAATAGATCACAGATGATGTCAAATTGTGGTAAGAAAAAAAGACGAGGCGATAGCCGAGTGTGTCACTGAAGTTCTTACCACTTTTGACGTCTTTTGTGATCTATTACCGAACAGACACATGGCAACATGGAATCTATTTGTTAAATATGATAATGAAACAAACTAATACAGATAGAACTTTTTTATTATTTTAAAATCTTTCAACTTTCTCAGTCTCCAAAAAAACTGTTGACGTAGATTGATGTCAGGAATGAAACATCACAACATATACTTGACAAAATCAATCAAAATAAACACATAACCTTGCTTTTGACGCGAAACATCAGTGTTCCAGTCCGATTCAGAGAACAGCAGCATAGTAGTAATCATTATGCTTAGTTAAACACAACAACAACAAAATTTGACAGCTAAAAACTATTAACTAATCGCAAAAAATAATTAAATTAACATGCTGCTTTCCACGAATGTCGTGCCTTATGCGTTTCTTTTGAGTAGGAGTATAAACTGCCTAAGGGACAATGAGGGATTCTCCTTCCTTTACGTCACAAGGAAGACTGTTCCTAAGAATGGTGCCACTATAGCTAGAGCGAACAAACTACTGTCACCAATACTCCCTACAACCAAAACTCGAATCAAATGGCGTCCAGTGCTGATCGCAACTGGAAGCTTTCCGAGCGTATTTTTCAACTCCTGCAACATTCAAAGCAACATCCGAGCTTTTCAGCTCACAAGGCTGCTCTTATGACAAAAACTCTCTCTATTTTTCCAGCATTTTCTTCAAGATTTGTGGATTTCAAAAGTCAATTCTGCTTTCGTTGTAAGTTTTCATTCCAGGAGAGGTGAATAATCAATACGTTCAATATCCACTAAAATGAAACCTCTCGAAAGTATTCCAGCATTTCGAGGTTTGGTCGTAAACACCAAGCGAGTTTTTACAATGTTTTGGTTTTGCACAAATTGTACAAACTTTGTGTGACTCACGGGAACGATTTTTCAAAAACTACATGCCCGGCTCAAAAATTTCCTCAACCATCAAGCCGAAAGTTATAAATGAAGTCGCTTGACATTTCTAAATAAAGATCTACAGTTTAAAGAAGGATTGGATGAGTTTTCCCGTGGAAATTCTAGAACACTTTCAGACTGACTGATATGTAGTCTTTTACAAACAGTTACCAGCTGCTGGGTATCTAGACATTATCTACAAGAAAGAAACAATTCAAGGCCTTAACAACACAATACCGACAATTTATTGACAATAATTGTCAATAAATTGTCGGTATTTATTGTACTTCCCATAAGGGCTTTTCTATTTCAGAGACAACACCCAAAACAACCTCCACTGAAATGTAGTACCTGAAATGTGTGGTTTTAAGTTTGCTTGGAGCAGGCTAATTATCATACTTGATCATCATTTATCAGGCTTTATATCAAATATTCAGGAACATTTTAAACAAAGCAAAACAAAGGAACGATCATTAACCTGTTTACAATTGCATGCCACATTTGGAGCAATAATTCAGAGTAAAATACTGGCCAAGGTTTTGGCCACAGGAGCTGCAAACGGTTCGCCATTATTATCAAACATGGCGCGAAAGGTAAGCTATAAGAGAGAAGCCTGGGTGCCAGGTACCAGTTCCTTGATTTCCCTCATTTCTAGGGAGAAGGCTAATTTCTACGGGGCAGGGCAATTTCTATTGAGCAGGGCAATTTCTTCAGAGAAGAGCAATTACTACGGAGCAGGGCAATTTCTTCGGAGCAGGGCAATTACTACGGAGAAGGGCAATTTCTACGGAGCAGGGCAATTTCTACGGAGAAGGGCAATTTCTACGGAGTAGGGCAATTTCTACGGAAAAGGGCAATTTCCATGCAGAAGGGCAATTTCCACGCAGAAGGGCAATTTCTACAGAGGAGGCCTATTTCTACGAAGAAGGCTGATTTCTATGAAGGAGGCTGATTTCTACAGAGCAGGGCAATTTCTATGCAACAGGCTTGCACTCGTAAAATTTCACAGAGGAAGCAAGTTTTTATTCAAGATGGTGCTTGTTTTAAAGTGTGCAGCAGTGGCACTAATGGGCCACCGTACTACTGATGGCTTTAAGGATGGCATTCCATGCAATAGGGCCCCAGTATACCATACAGTATTTCTACCAGGTTCACTGTAAGTTATACTGTATTAGAGAAAAGTCATTAATGCATCTCAAGTTAAAGTGATTAACAGAGCTAGAAATGAGGTTATGAACGCCCCTACATTCCCATGCAAACATCCCTCCATCCCGATAACATCTTCCAGAACGAGATATGACATCACTTCCCAAGGGTACTAGCACCCCAGCACACCCCCGACACCTCTATGGTGGTACAGCTTAGCACAGCTAACGCAACTATGTGCATGGTTGGGCGACTACCATGGGTTCCATGACAATTATTAATTTCTTCCTTTTATATTATGCAATTGATTTTTATTTATATAATAACGCAAGTTATTCTCGCATTTTGATTGGTTCTTACCTATGGTCTATTGGAGGACAGATGCAGGATTGACGTCATTACAAAGTTTTTTCCTCTGCTGTTTTAAAATGGCAGAAAGTTTTGAGACTTAGGATAATATTTTACATGACTGCTCAATCCTTGTCCATGACCCCCAGCAGTGAATCGTGTGGGTTAACCCCTTAATTTTTCCGGCAGCGGGTTGTGTTGAGAAAAACAAACATGGCGGCTAAAAAGCGCGTGTTCTCATGTTTCCAGGCCTTATTATTTTTTTTAGCTATCTTAGAAATCTAACCTTTATCAGTTAGTTTTTCGTAAACAAAATGCGATTGCTGCCTTATGATATAGATATTTTATAATTCGGTGGATATGGGGCTTAATTTGTGTGGTAGCGCTTTAAAATGAATAGAGTAAACTTCACTAGAAAAGGTAAGTCATCGCTGTTTCTTCTATAACCAGAACAAGTCATTCAGCGTTTAATAATTATGCGGTTCTATTTCTTTAATACACGTTTCTGTTTGAAATTTACATGGACATTGGATTCTGTTTATGCACAATTATTTCTTCATATCTTGTTTCGTAGAAATGCCGATAAGGCTTGAAATATATATTTCGCTTTCCACCTTAGGATTTTAGACTTCAAATAATCCAAAAAGCATCTTTATGTAAGTAAAGTTGTAATAAAATTAACATGAATAACAAAATTCTCCTTTCTACAATATTGAAATATCAGACACCAGTAAAAGAGAAGTCAGCATCTGGTCATCCAGTGCATGGTTCTTTAAGCAAATGTGTCCCTGAATTGCTATTTATTGGTTAAAGGGACATGGTCACGGTGTACGCATGCTTGTGTAGCCAATCGAAACTTGAAAAAGTCAGCCTGACTTTTTCAAGTCATTAGCATTCAAAAATTCAAAATAGCGT
>JAEMPF020024765.1:19504-24504 GCA_022496165.2 Catalaphyllia jardinei | reverse complement strand
TTTGAGAGTACTATAGTAGTTAGCGGTTCGGGCGCAGTTTTCAAATAGGAGACTCTATCACTTTTTCAAATAGGAGACTCTATCACTTTTTCCACAGTTTTCAATATTTAGTGACTCTATCACTTTTCCATATTGTTGGAGGTTCTAACACTTTTTTATCCGCGCTGGATTTCTCAACTATTTCTCCAACAGTTAATCAACTGCTGGAAAAACCAAATGTTAAAAACCAAATGCTGAAACCAAATCTTAAACAAAAAATATAATCCAAACCTTATCATCAAATGTTGAACCAAATTTAGGAATGAAAATATAGGAATCAAATGTGGAACCAAAACCTTGAATCATTATTGGGACTAATATATAACATATAAATTATTTTATATATATAATATATAATGAATCTGTTTAAAACAAAAAAATATGATATTTGTAAAGAGAAATGTAAAGCATATTATATAAAATGTTGGTGTGGTGGTGAGTTTTGTTTGATGAAGAAATGTTTGTTCAAACATATTCAGGATTGTGGAACTTATGAGATGATCATGAAAAGTAAAGGATTTTTTCCAATAAAACAAAAGCTGAGATTTGTGGATGTAAATTTGGAAGAGTATTAAATATAATCTTATATAATAATATAAGATGACTTGCAACACTAATATTCACAATGAATTTATCAACAATGGAGAGCTTATTTGTCCTTTTTGTGATGAACAATTGACAACATTTAGTAAAGCAGTTGAGCAATGTTGTAGCGAACAGGATGTGGAAACTATAAATGGTATGAATACCTGTTTGAATTGTGGTTTAGTTAATGGTTATGATTTTGTCACAGAGAACTTCAACTTCTATGATAAAATGTATTTGATACGAAAAAAATCGGTATATCATAGGAAATACCATATTGAGAATGTGATAAATAGTATATATTATAAGACTAATGTCCAATTGACTTACAAACAAAAAGAGAAGATCCATAAATTATTTATTGAGATTGGTAGTGTTCTACATAAGGTTGATGATGGACGTAAACGGATGATCAGTATTAAATTTATTATAAAGCAATTATTCAAGATGATCGGACTTCCTCAATAATGGGACTGTTGTCTGTCCCATAATCATCAATGTTCTTCATTGTATTATAAATTTGAGATGAATTGTAATTTCCACTTCTCATCATATCCTTTATCTCATTCAGAAGATGTTGATAACTTGGGTAAGCATAAGTACAATTTTGGATCTTGAGATCAAGGGCTTTATGCTTCATCCAACCTTGAATCAGAAGTGCTGCTGTACTAATTGGAACCAAACTGATACCACCAGTCGCTATGCTGCTTGCTAAACCTCCAGATGCAAATATGATTGATAATGAATTCCCCAATAATTTCCATTCTTTGAAACGTTTCAATGCCAGCTTGTAAGCAAAACACTTTTTATGATATGCTCGGTAGTAAGATTTCAATTCTTCAACCTGTTCTTCTGTTAATTCATCTGAAATGTGATTCCAGTTGAATATGCTTTTTCCCAACTCTTTCATATATATTAGTTTATATATTTATATTCGAGGACCCATATACTTTATGTAAAAAGTACTTTGATTTAAGCCTTCTAATTGGGGACTTTTAGTATTCACAATTATTTTGGTGATCTTTAATATTATTTCAACTTGATCTGCCCGATTTTTATCAATGACGATTTCAAAGATGGCATTAATGGTAAATGGTAAAAAAGAATTACTATAAACCAGATAATTATTGAAAAGAATAACATTATTAGTATCATCATGAATTTGAAAATGTCCTCCATATCTAACATTATCAGTATAAATGATATGATACCAACCATCAAGTTTTATCCTTAATTTTGTATTATTGTTTGGAACTAATTCAAACAGAAATGATATTGATGGTTTCCATATGTGAGTTTCATATTTGATTGAATCATTGTCATAATAATAAAGACGATCCCAAAGATTTACTGGTACATTATTGACTTGACCTTTAACACTGTAAACAACAACATAAATAGTAGTTTGGGGATCAGTTTTACTTTTCAATCTTATGTCAATATCTAAATCATCAAAACTGGGAAAGATGATGTTTTTTGATAATTGTATTATGCTTTTTGTACTTGTTCCATTTATTTTTGAATTTATTTTGATCACTGATAGAGTTCCACTTGATGCATTTATCTCATCAACTGTGATACCATCTTCAACATACATTTCATAGACTATTGTGTAAGAACCTTTTGGTAGATATACCAAATCAATTGACAATCTGGTACTATAATAACCTATACTTGAATCATAATCAATTTTGAATTTGTAAGCTTTTTTATTCACTGAATGAAAATCTTTATTCTGGACTCCAATTTTGTGAATATCACTATCATCTTCTTTAAATTCATCATTATCCATCACTCTTTTGAATACATTTTCTTTTTCAATTGACTCAATTGAATTCTCTTCTGATTCTTTTATTTTGTTATCAATTATACCATCCATAATTGTATTATTATCAACAATTGCATTAGCGACAAATTTTACATTAGCAGCATATGTGGCTTGGTGATCTTCTGGTTCTTTTAGATTAACAATACTATGATTTGCCATATCTAAATCACCTTCCATAGCCTCACTACCATCTTTTGGAAGTAAATCTGCTTCAGTTTCAGCTAGACGACATAATCAGCTAGATGACATAATCTCTAGTACTTTTTAACAATTCAAAATTAACTGCTTTATGCTTTATTTGGTCATAGTTAGGACTAGGGCCGTCATCTTCAACAATAGTCTTTAGATTATCAATATCATTATTACCCATATTCAGAGCACCTGTCATTGCTTTGCTTCCATCTAATTTCAAGACATTTGTGGGAGAGTTTGGTAATTTACTGATTTCAGCATCCACATAAGCTTTGCTGACAATGTCATTAGGATCATCAAAAAGTCCATCATAGTAAGGTTCACAGTTTTTTATTATATTATGTTTGAGATCAAAATATTCTTTACCATCTTTATCTTTTAATTTGATAAAATTTCTATTCAGATATCCTTTATTAACAACGCTTCTTATGTCTTTGACACGATATTCTATAGGATCATCAGACTTATAATCATCTAAATTTTCTACAGAGAGAATATAATTTCTGTCCATATCTAAATCACCAGTCATTTTTCTACTTCCATCTCTCGGAAGTAATGGTGTAGTATCTATGTGGACTTTTGCTATTTCTCCATCAACGTAAGATTTACTGGCTTTATCAGCAATAGCAATGTCTTGTCGAGAGTTTTCAATGTCGACATAACTCTTATTAGCAGCATTAGCGTATGCTATAGGATCACCTAAACCATATCATACCAACACGAAAACCACCAGCATCACCAATAACAAATATTTCAAAAATAGAAGTGTAACTACCACTCTCCAATTGATTACCTTTCTTTTTTATACTAGACCATGCTTCTCCACTGAAACCAGTATCATCACCTTCTTTCTTAATTATATAAGCATCATTATGTGTCTTATGATTTTGAAAAAAGTGGTTTGGTGATGTATTTGGTGGTAGTTTTACAGTTAATTGACTCTTATCACCAAAGTCTTTATAAAATCGGAAACTCGGTTGTAAATGATAATTATTTTGACTGACTTGAGTATGTTCCTTTAACACTTTCAAACTAACAGCATCATTGTCGCTGGTGGACTCACCAATATTGGTCAATCGTTTTCCATCAATATCATAATTACCATCATCTGTAGACTTGAATCCAACACCGGGAGGTCCTCTCAGTCCCTGTGGTCCTGGTGGTCCTGGTGGTCCTACTTCATTATCGATTTTGACATGACCATAATGATCATTATTTGTATTGTCATTAAATATTCCCATATATTAATAATTTAGATATTTCCATAAAAGTTTCTCTTCACTGTTTTCATTGGTTTGTCCACATAACAGAAAGAGTTTGGTTTATTAGTTGCCTTGATGTATTTTTCTTTATCAATTCCCAATTCTTGAGATATTAAATTTCTTTCTCTTGAAGATGGAAAATCATACAAACAAAAATGGCTACAATTCAATGTAATCGCTTTAGGACATCCATAGAAAGATTGTGTTAGATATATCACAGAGCAGTTTTTATGTCGTCCTTGAATGAAATAGTCTACTAGAGGTTTCTGTACTTTTTCACACACATAATCATCAAATATAACAACTCTCTGCATATCAGTATCTTGTAGCTGGTCGACAGGTATGATTTCATCATTGCTTGCTACTAAAACAGGGTAACCAACCTGTTCACTTATTCCATTCATCTTATCAATTAAATTTACATACTTATCTTGATTCAGATTTTTAGCATACAAATGGATCTGATCATAATAGATCAATGGATGTTGTAAAATATGACTCAATAGATTTGTTTTGCCTGATCCGTAATTACCTGCTAAAAGCATTCTGAATGTATCATTAGGCATGTATCTGTATAATTGTTTGAAACCATTATTTGATTTATCAACACTATCATAGTTTAGTATTTCCATATATTATTATATTAGATAAGTTTAGATAAGTAGTTTATATAATATAATAATATATGGATATTGAACAAATTCAAAAGCTTATTAACAATAAAATTGAAGCTGGAAATAACGTGAAAGAAGTCCGCAAAGTTATTGAGAATTATGAGACACAAAAAGAGAATTATACACATGGTTTGAGGTACACACTTGAACCCTATACTGAATACAAAAAAAGTATCAGAAAAGAAACCAAAGAAGAAACCGACGACAGACAGAAAGAACTCATTGAACAGTTGAAACAGAATCAAAGAGAAATTGTTAATGCCATTAATAACATAAATTTAAACTATGGACCATATGTACTACCACCTCAACAACCAGGACCACCAGGACCACCACCTCAACAACCACCTCCACCACCACCTCCACCACCTCCACCACCTCCACCACCTCCACCACCACCTCCACCACCTCAACAACCAC
>JAEMPF020024765.1:1363-17114 GCA_022496165.2 Catalaphyllia jardinei | reverse complement strand
TTCCCACCGAGGTCAAAAGATTTTTTCTTTACCTCGTGTGGTTACCTAATTCCCTTTACTAGGGCTAATGCCCAGTGGGTTAAATTAGCACGAAAATTTACACTTCAGAGTTAATTCTCTGTTACATCATTATATACGGTGAAGGTCTGAGAAATGTTTTCAAGTCAGTTGGAAAGAGAATCTTTGAAAGAACTGGAAAGAAATTAGCCCAAAAGTGCAGTAAAAAAAGCGACCACAGCAACTAGTGAGTATGCTAACAAGAAGGCTGGTGATAAGATAGTTGAGCTTTTGAGCAATAATAGAACAACAGTTCCACCTGTGATGATAGAACCGACTGTATCAGCATCAGAACCGAAAAAATTAACTAATGATGAGATAAATGAGAGAGTGAATATGATACTTTCAGGTGGAAAGTTGAGAAGAAGTAAAGTTATCTAATCTATTAATATTTCACTAATTATCGAAGTCCAAAATACATAGAAAGATATGAAGACGTTGTTTTTGAACTTGATACAGCATTGGTTGTTCCTGCGAATGGTGCTCGTCAAAAAAAAATCAATCATAATATTGTTGTTGACAGTAGTGGAGAAATAACCCCTTTTGATTGGTATCACGCCAGATTCAATGTGGATTTCAAATTACAGTTGCTGGCAACTGGTGGTAATTTGGCTGGTGATATTCAGGTTGGGATGGTCAATTCTGCCTTCTCTCTCATTCATAAACTGGGTGTCAAAATGAATGGTATTTCTGTTTATGATTGTTCTAATGTGAATCATGCAACTAATATTAAGAACTTACTAGAATATTCACAAGGTTATGCTAAAAGTCAAGGAGGAAATGAGTTTTTCTACTTAGATGACAATAGAGAAACCGGCATCAATGAATTTGTGGCAGATGCTGCAAATCATATAGCTACAAGAAATAATGAATACAATAAAGGTTTTGTTGGCAGACATTTATTGTTGGTTGGTAATAATAAAGTAAATGCAGAAATACCGCTGAATCGGTACGGCTTTTTTGAGAAACTCCATAATGAACTTCTTCCAAATACCAAAACTGAGTTAAACATAGAAATTGAGAGTGATGAAAACCTTGTTTGGCGGACAGGTGGAAACAATTATCGCGTGGTCATTACCAAATTACAGCTAATAATACCTCGTATAACCTTCAACGCAGCTGGATTGAAATTGTATTCAGATGAATTTTTCATAGATAAAAAGTGGTCCTATCTTGGTGAAATGATTGAAATAAGTGCTGAAACACAGCAAGCGTCGGGTAGCTTTCGTATTTCAACTGGAATCAACAAACCTAGACACGTTTTTGTTTTCATTATCAATACTGCCAATAATGATGTACAGACAGCCAATCAATACTTATACGACACCTTCACACCTTCTGATCAGAGGTTGACTGAATGCCATCTAGTACTGGGAAATGGAAGAGATTATCCAGAAGTTCATTATACACCTGTTGACGAACCGTCACGTGTTTATCGAGATGTTATGAAATATCTTCACGCCAATAGCGAATATGCTCATGATACTCTCCTCACCAGGTCGAACTTCAGTTCAATTTATTCATTTGTTTTTTTCGATTTGACAAATAAACCAACAGATATCAAAGATGGTACGACAAAATTAGTTTTCCATTATAAATTGAGTGCTGCTACTGCTGCAGCATACAAAATTTATGGGCTTGTGCTTTATGAACAGGATGTTCAATTAAGAAAGACCAGTGGAAAATTGATACTGAAGTCTATGTAAAAGAATCAATTTCAATAATGAAATATTCCTCATTTTGTATATGTTTTATATTCAGAAAATTATATAACATATAATATATACAAAAAATGACTCAGCTTTTTGGAATAAATGTGAAACTATCAGAAAATCAAAAGAAGAATATCAGTGACGCTTACCGTAAAAGAGAAACAGTCGTCATAAGGCTCACAAATGACTCTCTTAATGGGAATGACACTCTATATGTTCCAGCGATGGTAAAGAAGAGATTGGAGAAGAATCGGAAAGAGAATAAAGGTATGGATATTAAGCTGTCTAAGATCAATATCAGAAAACAAGTCGGAGGTAGTCTATTGACTTCTGCTCTAGCTCTCGCACGTGCATTCGGACCAACCATTGCGAAAACTATGGGTTGGCAGTTTTGGCAGGGGCAACCAGTACAGGTGCAAGCCAAATTGTAAAAAAGATAGCTGGTAAAGGACAAAGAGGAGGTTTCCTAATACCACAAAACAAAATTGACAAACTCATTGCAAACAAGCATCTTCTAACCAAGAAACAAAAGGAAGACATTGTCGCCGCTCTACAATCAGGTTCAGGTGTTGTTGTTAAACCAACACAAAAGCAGTCTGGAGGGTTTTTAGGTACGCTTTTGGCAAGTATTGGGATTCCTATGGTGTTGAAAGCTTTAACCGGTAGAGGTTTGCATGTTGAACCATCAAGACTAAGGAGATCAACACCTGTATATGTTCCTCCAAAAAAAAACAAGGTCGAGGTAAAAAAAAAAACAAGATGATAATGCCATATCAACCACCACCGTTCATTGGTAGTTGGGAAAACCCAATCGGTATGGGGATAAAAAAAGGCACAAAAAAGAAGGGAAAAGGTCTTCTGCTAGGCCCAAACAGTCCATTCAAAACCTTCCGCTAGTCGGACCCATTTTATAAATAAACCTTTATCAAATCATGACCTGAAAAATTGGGTGAAACAACTTGGGATAAAATACTTCAGAGGTGTTTTCAGCAAAGATAAATTAAAATCAATGAAAAAGAATGTGGGATAGTCAATCTTGATGATTATATTGGACCTGGTACACATTGGGTATGTTACAGAAACATTGACAGATTCTGTGAATACTTTGACCCTTTTGGATTAAAAATGCTGCTGGAAGTTAATAAACATATGACCACAAGTGGAAAACAATCGGTATAGTCAATAGATGAGATACAAGAACGTGATTCAGTATTGTGTGGTTATTGGTGTCTATACTATCTATTGGAAAGACAGAAGGGAAGATGTATTCTTGATACAATACATAATTCAAAATTTAATAATTATGTCAGATACAAGTGTCAATCACAAATTTATCATAAATTATTTCAAAAATATCTAACTTATATATATAATGGTAAAATCATATTGTGTTAAACAAAAGAAGCAAACTGAATGTGTTCCAGGTAGTGAACGATATGTCAAAGCTAAGAATGGTCGATTCATGATGAAATGTACTTGTGCTGAATGTGGGATAACAGAGACAAAATTCGTTAAGAATAAGGGAAACTAATTGAGCCCTCACAAGCTGGGGGCTTACTTGGAGAGGCATTACTCAAAGGTGCCGCGAAAGGTTTATGGAATCTTGGACGAGTTGGTGCTTTGAAGGCTGTCAAATCAGATTTTGTCAAACAAAAAATGAAAGAGACAGCCAACCAATATGAAAGATGGAATAGGACAATTAAATCCAAAATGTGGAAACAGTTCACAGTTCAAGGTAATACAATATATCTAGACATGTTACCTGAACTAGTAAAACAATACAACAACACAAAACATTCAAGCATAAAAATGACACCGGTCGAGGCTTCAAAGAAAAAGAATGAGGGTACAGTTTACTTCAATCTATATGGTGATATGGAAACATCAAAACAGAAACCAAAATATAAAATAGGTGATAAGGTCCGAATATCTAAGTACAAACAGAATGTGTTCGATAAGGGTTATACACCAAACTGGACAGAAGAAGTGTTCACAGTTGATAATATCCAATACACTAATCCAATAACATATAAAGTAAAGGATCTCAGAGGTGAAGTTATTCAAGGGAGTTTCTATAAACCTGAATTCTTAAAAGCCAAGCAGGATGTTTTTCGTATTGATAAAGTCATTCGGAGGGATTATAAGAAGAAACAAGCTTTAGTTAAATGGAAGGGATACAGTGATGATTTCAATAGCTGGATTCTAATGAAAGATTTAAACGCAGTATAAACTCACATAAATGTATATAAATATATAGTATATATAATGGTAAGACCAAAAAATATTCATACACCAATCAAACATTTCAGTGAAGAAGAAAGAAAGCAAGCAATCACACAAAGCAAGACCAAGTACATGGTGAATAAAGAATGGCAGTGTCCTGCATGTGGAAATAGGAATTACACATTAGCTGGGAAATGGAACCATCTTAAGACAAAGAAACATATGAAAAATACCCAAGCCATAAAGGATTAAGAAATATATAAACATATATTGTATCAACACAGTATATGCTGTTTATTTGCTGTCTAAACGGTAGGCAAAAATATTCTTGTTTGACCTGCGTTTAAATGTGAAAAGTAAGATTTAAACGCATCATTATTAAGAAATAAGAATAAAATAATATAAATATAGTATATAGAATGAAAAAAATCATCTCAACTAATAGTATGAACACCCACGCTCTCTCAAAACTCACCAAATCTAAATTGATTAGTCTACTAATCAAAAAAGATTCACAAATCAAGAAACTGCTGTCAGGCGACATAAAGCAGCAGGTTGAAACACAAGACAAACCAACGACTAAAAAAAGCAAAAAGCGAACAACTCCTTTCATTACTAAGACTAAATATCTCTCATGGAGGTATCTCCCACTTGCCAAACAATTGGGATTCACTTGGAAGGATCTCTGTAGTAAAAATACAAGACAAAATGTCATTAATAAAATATTAGAGTATGAAAAAAATGTCTTTTGATGATATCATTAAACAAGCTATTCAAGACAGTACAAAAATTGATATACAAAATGCTAAATACCAACAACGTGTTAATAAGATGAATATTAAACCAGTTCCATTACCAAGGACTAAAATAGAGGAAATTAACTGCTAAAGCCCTGAAGGGTTACACAGTCCTTCGAAATAAGCATCAATAACAACAAAGACCCGCTTGAACAACTACAAAACACAAGAAAAGCCATCAAAGATCATATCACAAACATTTTCACAGATGTGAAAGGTCTAAAATTCGTTGAAATGCTTACGGTAAAATTCAAAAAATCAGCAAAAGATGAAACACTGTACAAAACCGCATATTGCAATAGCAAACCTCTTACCATCATCAACAACATAGAAATCCCAGAAGCATTACAATTATCAAAACAGCAAATCTTAAACATGACATCTCAATGGATATCTGAAGGTTCCGGTTGGACTATTGAATCTGTTGACAATCATTATATCAATATCATACAATATGAGCCAATGAAAGGCTCATCATATATTGAACTTCCCCCAGAACTCAGAAACAGTAAAAAAGGATTGATCAAAATGAGGATAATGAATGCTTCAGATGGTGTCACATCAGACATTTAAATCCACAAGATAAAGATCCACAGAGGATCAAAAAATCAGACGAGGAATATGTTAAAAATTTAGATTATTCAGGAATTGAATTCCCAGTAACCACAAAGCATTATAATAAAATTGAAAAGCAAAATGAGATCAACATCATTGTATATGGATATGAAAACAAACAACCATATCCTGTCTATGTGTCAAAAGAAAAATATGACAATCATATGGAACTATTATTAATAACTGAAAATGACAATAAACACTACGTATTCATCAAAGATTTCAACAGGTTTATGTTAACAAAACGACGTATGAGGGAAAGAAGCACTTCTGTATGTATTGTCTTCAGTGTTTCAGCTCTGAAAGAGTCCTGAACAATCATAAAGATAATTGCATTCAAGTCAATGGAGCACAAGCAGTAAAAATGCCTAATGAAGATAACAACATCCTAAAATACAATAATCATAATAAACAACAGCCAGTGCCATTTGTGATCTATGCAGACTTCTAGGCTTTAACAGAAAAGATATCTAGTTGTCAACCTAATAATGATAAATCATATATTGAGGCATACCAGAAGCATACAGACTGTGGATATGGTTATAAGGTCGTCTGTTGCTATAATGATAAATACAGCAAACCTGCTAAAACGTACAGGGGTAAAAAGGCTGTGTATAAATTCATGGAAGCCATGTTAGAAGTTAAATATTGTAAGAGATTGATGAAAAAAGAATTAAATAAACCATTGAGAATGACGAAAGATGATGAAGAGAAATTTCAAAGAGCTGATGAATGTCATATTTGTGATAAAAAATATACTGATAAAGATATTCGAGTTCGAGACCACTGTCATATCACTGGTAAATATAGAGGCTCAGCTCATCAAGATTGTAATTTGAAACTTAGAGTAAACCCACAAGAAGTAAAAATACCTGTTATATTTCATAATCTCCGTGGGTATGACTCTTATTTTATCATGCATGAGATTGGATCTATTGTTAAGAAACATACATACACAAATAAGAAGGGTGATGAGCAACAGATGACAATCAATGCCATCCCTAATAATATGGAGAAATATATGGCGTTCATGCTTGGTAATAGCTTAGTGTTCCTTGATAGTTTCCAATTTATGAGTTCCAGTCTAGAAAAACTAGTGAGTAATGTATCAAGAGAATCATTGAAATACACCTCTGAAATATTTGAAGGTCAAGAGCCAGATCTAATGACCAGAAAAGGAGTTTACCCCTATGACTATATGGACAGTTTTGATAAGTTCAAAGAACAACTTCCGTCAAAAGAAGCATTTCACAGCATACTCAACAATGAGCATATATCAGATGAAGATTACAAACACGCCCAAAATGTGTGGAATACATTCTCTCTAAAAAATATGGGAGAGTATCATGACTTATACCTTGCATCTGACATCCTCCTATTAGCTGATGTATTTGAAAACTTCAGGAGAACATGTCTTGAATATTACAAACTTGATCCATGCCATTATTTCACATCTCCTGGTTTGTCATGGGATGCAATGTTAAAGATGACGAATATTAAATTAGAGCTTATGACTGATATTGATATGTTCCAGTTCATTGAAATGGGACTGCGTGGTGGTATCAGCTATATAGCCAATCGTTATGGTAAAGCAAACAATAAATAAATGAGAAAATACGATGAGAAGGCGCCATCAAAGTATATTATGTATCTTGATGCTAATAACCTTTATGGTTGGGCTATGAGCCAGTATCTACCAACAGGTGGATTCAGATGGATGACTGAAAAGCAGATCAATAAGATAGACCTTGCCAAGTATAAAGAAGATAGTGATAAAGGTTTCACAGCAGAAGTTGATCTTGAGTATCCAAAAAAATTACATAATCTCCATAATTATTACCCACTAGCAGCAGAAAAAGTAGAAGTAACAAATATATGTTATCTGAGTATTGCAAAAATATATCTGAAAAATTTAATATATCAACTGGTTTGGTTCAAAAGCTCATACCAACCTTAAATAAAAAAGAAAAGTATGTTTTACATTATAGGAACCTCCAATTATATATTGATCTTGGTTTAAAAGTTACCAAAGTCCATCGAGTACCTGAGTTTAATCAATCACCATGGTTAAAACAATATATTGATTTTAATACTGAGAAACGTAAAAATGCAAAGAATGCTTTTGAAAAAGATTTTTTCAAACTCATGAATAATAGTTTATTCGGTAAAACGATGGAAAATATCAGAAAGCGAGTAGATGTTAGATTGGTTACTGATGAAAAGAAATTATTAAAATTAAACAGTAAGCCAACTTATGTTAGTAGCAAGATCTTCAATGAGAATCTGGTGGCTGTACACAAAATCAAGGAAACACTTACTCTAAACAGGCCGGCATATGTGGGTATGTGCTTCTTAGATTTGAGTAAGACTTTGATGTATGATTTCCATTACAACTATATCAAAGACAAATATGGAGACAAAGCCAAGCTTCTATTCACAGACACAGACAGCTTGACCTATGAAATCGAAGCTGAAGATGTGTATCAAGACTTATGGAATGATAAGCATAAGTTTGATAATAGTGGCTACTCTGAGAGCTCACCGTATTTTATACAGTTTCCAATAATTTTCATACAGTTTTCATAATTCAAGATTTTGGTTCCAGACCGATGTCCCGGGTTTTGGTTTTGGTTCCACATTTGATTCCTATATTTTCATTCCTAAATTTGGTTCAACATTTGATGATAAGGTTTGGATTATATTTTTTGTTTAAGATTTGGTTTCAGCATTTGGTTTTTAACATTTGGTTTTTCCAGCAGTTGATTAATTGTTGGAGAAATAGTTGAGAAATCCAGCGCGGATAAAAAAGTGTTAGAACCTCCAACAATATGGAAAAGTGATAGAGTCACTAAATATTGAAAACTGTGGAAAAAGTGATAGAGTCTCCTATTTGAAAACTGCGCCCGAACCGCTAACTACTATACTACTTTTGGGTACCGAACAATTACTCCCAACATTCCTGTTGTGTGCTCAGCCACATTACACATCACAGAAAGGATACTGTTTATCTGCATGCATCCCAGGGTTCTATCATTAAACTAATAACAGAAAAGCGATAGAACAAAGTCAACTATAATAATAATAAAATTATTTTCAATGCAGCTATAAAGCTTACAAGGCAAGGAAGTATACTGCTACATTTGACTGGAATTTCCATTTGGATCTCCCATCTGCCACAAGCAAGTCTGGGAATGAAATCACTTCCCGGAGATACAACGAGAGAACTAAGCAGTGGGATGTAAGAACAGTGAAACAAAACAAAACCTTTGACTACATTCCGTTGCTTATAGCAAAAAAGTTACGTGCTAGAGTGGATGACAATGATCTTGTGGCGTGCAAGGTGTCACTGAATGAAAGTGATCCACGTCTTGTTGCACCCACAATTGCTGCAAAGCCTTCCCCTCCTCGAAGGAACTATTGGAAAGAAAAAGCAGGTTTATTGTGCCCTCCAAGCATGCAAAATCAACATCTGGTAAGGACTTGGTGGAAATTTCATCAAATGAATAATTTTCCACAGTATTTATTTCATATAATATGTAAACATACCATGTACATCCACTTAGAAACTCAGCGTGCCATTATGTTATCAAACAAAAATTAATGGAAAATGTTCCATTTTGATACAACATGTATCAGAGAAGTTCAGAGTACATCAACTAAGCAATAAAATGGTCCATTCTATCAAGTGTGAGTTACTGTAATTTGTAAGAAGTACATGTGGAAGGGTTTACCTTCCAGACTCTAAAAACTCTAACACTTCACTTTTTCTGTCTATCAACATCTCTAACTTCTTGAAACAACTGCTTTTATGGAAGTTAGAAATCTAAACACCAAAAATTTGGTATGAATCATACAACACCACAATTCATGGTCATCATAAGATTTCACTTTTATAAGTGATAAGCACAGTTATCTAAATTGACATGTAGCCAGAATGTGTAATTCCAGAAAATATACCTCACCCACGGAAGGGATTTTTTTTCTAAGAGCCCCCCTCCACCCCTCTGGAAATTCTGAAGACAAAGGGAAAACACTAATTATTCTGTACGCTTTTTGGAAATTCAAATAAAAGAAGTGAATGTATTCAACTTTATATGCATGCATACCCTGTTTCTGCAAGGTTTATTGCTTGTTCCACATTTACATTCATCTGTACACAGCACGTTTCTCCCTTTGCACGGGCACCCATGAGAACTATTTTCTTTGTGCTTCGTCGTACAAGCATTTTTACATTAACAAAAGATCGCCGCAGGTTCCTGAGTAAAAGAAATTCACTTTCGTGAGTATTTGGTTTGTTTGGATAAACTTGATTTAAATGCAAAATATATGCAGAATTCTTCAACTCACCCATATTTCCGTAATGGTGGTTGAGCGTGAGAAGTCTCGGATAGAATGAGTGCTACTGCGCATGTCAACCTGTGACAGTGTCCCTTTAATGAGCAAGTCTTTGGGTACAAGAGAAAAAAGTACTCTTAAAAGCTTTCTCGGCCTACACTGATCTACCTTTCTACAAATTTCTTTGTTCTATAAAATGATTTTTGGGTACTTTGTGATTTTGGGAAATTATGAATTCTGACATTCTTACATGTACTTATTTCATGATTTATAAACTTGTATTGGAATTTTTCCAGGTTCATTCTTACATGATATGAACTCAAATGAGGTAGATAAATGCTTACAACAATAAAGTAAACTGGGAAAAAATGCTGTTATCACATATAATAATTTTTCAACAGGTCATTATTCGTTGATGATTCATAATTTCAAATGAAGAAGCAGTAGTATATAGGGGAACGGGCTGTGGGACAAAACAATAGGAAAACTCCTATTACAATAGGGATTTTAATAGGAACCAAAACATAGGAGATAGGTGTTATTATTATTTGCTTATACATTTGATAACCTCCAGTATATAGCCTGATGGGTCGTGGGACACTGTTAATAGAGTTCTCTTATAAACCAAAAAATGATTTATTAGCGCAATAAAAACAATCTGAATTAAACTCCGCATTTGTTTCGTCATCATAATAGTTAAAACAACCACATGGAAGTCTTGTCCCATCATCAGAATCAGAATCTTTAATAATAACGGGCTCACCCATATCTGGTAATTTTATTTCATCATTAAGAACATGCCCGCTTTTATTCCTAGGAATAACTGGTAATTTTATTTTATCATTTTGAATATAGTTTTTATCAATATAATTATAGCCTTTAGGCCTTGAAACGACAATACCATCTTTTGTCTTAATTATATTATTTTTTTGCTTAGGAATAACTTTAGGCTTAATCATTGGAATTTTTCTATTTTGAAAATTATAATATACTCTTGCGAATGTTGCTTCTGCTTCAGGATCCATATAATTATATATAGAGTGTCATTTTTTTTATAATAAGTTAATATTTTATTATTTGCATCACTAATTCTGTTTATTAAGTCTTTTTCTAATTTGACTATCTCAGGATTTCTAAATTCATCAAACATAATCGATAGCTCTTCATTTGTTTTTGAATGAAAATCAACTTCATTATAGATAAAGAAATATTGTAGTTTACCTATAAGAAATTTTCTATACAATGAAATTTGTCTTTTTAAATGGTTAGTAAAGAATTTTAGCATATTATCTGGCATATAATATAATTATTATAATTTATTCAGAATATTTTTTATTATAGTATTTTTTATACTTTTCAACAGAAGGGCACATATCAATAAAGAAATTATCAAGATTACAGATATCATTAATCAAATCTTCATTATTAAATGAACCAAGTCTCAATGCTCTCTTTATTCGGACTAACAGATGTGCATAGCTCTGATAAGCATACTTGCAGTTATTCATGTTTTCGTTAACGTTTTTATAGTCAAGCAAACATTCAATTAACATAGAACCACCAAGAGAAATAATAGTCAAAATAGATCCTGAGACAATAGCTGATGCAATACCGCCACCGGCAATGGCTCCTGAAAACAATCTTGCTGCATATTTAATATTTCTGTAATACCTATGAGCTCTCTTATATAAAAACCATTTTAGATGAATTGTTTTGTAATAACCCATCAATTCATCGATTTGATCGCTATTCAAGTCTTGTGAAATGTGATTGAAATCGCAAATTTTTTTAGTCATATTTATAAATAATTACAGGAAAATTATTTATAAATGCGAAGAGCTGCTGCATTGATTATGAACAATGCATTCCTGAGCGCCCCCAAAAAACGAAGCGACTAAAATAAAATTTTTGATTTTCTTTTCGTAAACATTGGTCGTTTCTAGGTCGCTCAGGAATGTATGACGTCAAAGAACATTCTAGAAAATTATAAGTCAAGCTCTATAATTAGACTTATTATAGTATGTGTGACATTGCTGTTAGTTTTACTTTTAAAATTAACTCTATCGCCTGGACTTAATTCAATAGGTGTATTAAAAGCAGCTGTAGTTGAGAAATGTCCAGAAGGTTTTGTGATATAATATTCGTTTCCTACTTCATTACCATTTACAATTACTGCTACTACAATTAATTCAGGAGCGTTATTGTTTAAAGTAGATGACAAAGCACCATATAAAATTCTAGAAGAAATAGGAATTGGAAAGCCATAGTTTTGACCAGTTGCTCCATTTCCGAAAGACCATTCAAAAGCATTGAGAGAGAGAGGTCCATTTTCTTCGGCATGGATCGCGATTTTTGGTTTCGGAAAGGTAATATAGTCATTTATATTAGCAATTAGAGCGTTAAAATCTGCATTGTCTGTTTTGTTTCTCTCGAGTGAATCTATTGTATTAGATAGCGTTGTTATGTCTGAAGCATTTCCTTTCAAATTTATAGCTGTGTTAAAATCTGTTAAGTTGACTTTACTGGCTAATTGGTTGTCAACATAGCTCTTTTCAGCTTTATTGTTTTGATGAACAGTTAAAGTGTTATTGATAATGTTTAGATCGCTCGCTTCTAACTTATCGCCTAAGGCTGTTTGAACATCTGTCACGTTTGCGTTTTTAGCTAATTCATTGTTTACATAAGTAGTTCCAGCTTTATTTTTTAATAAATCCGTGACAAATTTTTTAGTGGTCGCGTCACTGTTATCTACTGGAGCAGATACATTAGTTAATCTCCGGTTTTCAATATGGAAATGCTGGTCGGCTGTTAAAGTGAAACCAATACCTCTATCTCCCTTTTCACCCTTAACTGCTTTTACTTCTTGTTTTTGTTCTCCATTAATAAAACCCATATATTATTAATATGATTTATTTCTTAAAATCTGCATCATATCATATATATCTTTTACAACCTCAATAAAATCTTCATAATTTTTAATATCAACATTAAAATAAAATAATTGACTCTCTTTTCTTATTCTTGTGTTTTGTAATAAAGCTAAATGATATAATTCATTTATAACACTTTCAACCCTTTTTTGTTTAAACTCAATAGAAGTTAAATCTTGAGCAACTTGGTTTAGTTTTGTTATAAAATGCCCTTCCATATATTTAATAAGAAATTAATAATTTTTTAAATAATTGTTCCTTCACTCTTTTCATATTCTTTGATATCTCCATAAGCATCACTATTCAAATTATAGATATTTTTGGTTATTAAACCTCTCTTTATAGTGAAAGGAGAATCTGACACATAGATTATACTAAATTCATCATTTGGACTCTGAAATTGAGGATGAGTTACAGTGATTTGTTTAGAGAGACCACTGAAAATAAATTTCATAGTATCATTTCTAATAAATAACCAAAAATAGAATTGTTTTCCTTTGGCGTTATCAGGAATATTAATACTTTTTAGACTTGGCTCATTAATTAAGGCATTTCTGGAAACTGCTACTCTATCTTTACTAATAAAAATATAGATAGGAAAATTACCACCACTACTCCAATGTAAAGTTATTATCATACTATCACTTGTACTAGCTTTATGTATGAATGTTAAGTAAAACGTGACATTACCGCTGTTATCATCATTTGTCTGATATGAATAATTATTTTCAGTTCTACCTTCAATAGAATCAGGAAAATAAAACCCTTTTATTAATAATAATTTTGAATCATTTCTTGTTAAATTTCTATATATAGCTTTAATTAAATTACCATTTTTGTCTAATTGTGTTTGTAGATCAGAATGGACTGTCACTATAGAACTCTGTAAATTTGCGACTGAAGTTTGGAAAGAATTTTTGAAATCATTTAACTGTTTAAAATTGATAGCATCACTATCTTCATTTCCTTCTGGCAGGTTTTTAATCTTTTTATTATTCATATTGATAGGAGCTTCAAAAGTTATCAAATCATTATGGAAGTAATACAATCGATCCCAGAGATAAATTGAAACATCATTTTGGTAACCTCTAACACCATAGACTACCACATAAATATCTGTTTTAGGATCTGACCTACCTTTAAGACGAATATCAATATCTAAATCATCAAAACTAGGATTTATAATACCCTTATTAAAATGTATCACACTTCTTGTGTTATTATTTACTATTTTGCTATTAATTTTATTGACATTGAGAGTCCCACTAGATGCATTAATTTCATCAACAGAGAGACCAACACTAATATACATTTCATAAACAATAGTATAGTTTCCAGTTGGTAGATATACAACATCAATACTCAGTCTTGTGCTATAGTAACCTAGACTTGAGTCATAATCAATTTGAAAATGGTATGTTTTTTGATTTACTTTATGATAGTCTTTATTTATGGGTCCAATTTTATGAATATCACTATCATCCTCTTTGAAAAGGTCATCATCCATTACTTTTTTGAATACATTTTCTTGGTCAATTGATTCAATTGCTCTCTCTTCTGACTCTTCTATAGCTTTATCAACATAAGCCTTATCTACATCTGGCCTTGGTATTTTAGAAATTTCATCATTTAAATATTTTTTATTTACAGCATCTCTCTCATCTGTTGGATCCCCCAAACCTTTTATTTTGTGATATACTGTTTGTCCAGCATTTGGAGCATCTTGAAGAGTATCTGCAAAATTAAGATCACCTAACATATCATCACCCTTTAATGAAACTTTATCATCTATCTCAATTTTTATATCTCTACGTTGTCCCTCAAAAAATTCAAAATTAATAGCCTTTTTTAAAATAAAAGCTCTGTTATTTGGATCACCATCATTTTCAACTATTGTATATAGATTATTTATTGAATTATTATTCATATTAATCGGGCTAAAACTATCACCAACCATGGTTAATCCCCCACAACCACCAATATTACTACCACTCATCTCTATTGGACTATTTTTATTATTCATTGTCAATCTACCATAATCAGCTATAAAATTATTATCCATATCTAGATCACCGTTCATACTTCTGCTACCATCTAATTTTAGAAAATCTGTTGTAGGTATTTTAGTAATTTTTCTATCTACATATGCTTTACTAACAAGATCATTATCAGAAAATAAATTATCAGAATATGGCTCTGTGTTCTGAACTTTTTTTCCTCTTAAATCAAAACCCTCAGTTCCATCAGCATTGCTTTTTAATTGAAATAAAATTATCATTTAGATATTCTTTATTTACAGCGCTATATAAATCTTTTCTTTTAACAACTAATGAGTCAGTATCTATGTGATCATCTACGTTTTTTATTTGAAGAATATGGTGTGTATCCATTTGTAGATCACCTGTCATAGATCTACTACCATCTAACTTTAGTAGATCTGAAGTGTCTACTAATGGGATTTTAGCTATTTTATCATCTACATAACCTTTAGTTGCAGCATCATCAGAGTCAACTGGATTAGCTAAACTCTCTATTTTATTTCCATCCATATTGATATTTTCAAAGAAGAGTATCTCATAGTTATCATCTGTATCGGGTATCTCAAATATTCTATCATCAAATCCTGTGCCATGTGAACCTTTTATAACTCTTGTTTGAAACTTAAAATTCATTGATGGGTCTCTCTTAAATACTACAATACGAAATCGTATTTTACCCTCAGATCCAGTACTTGAGAATCTTATATATGACTTTGTTATAATACCATTCTGTTTACTTGCAAAACTATAAAGTCTAAACCCATCAGAGGCATACACATTGAATATATGAGTATAATCAGTTACACCAGTTATCTTTATTAATGATGTATATATACCATCTCTTAACTTATCTGACTTCATTTCTAGTTCGAGAAAGGTTTGACCACCAAAGTCACTTGTTGTACCAGATGGAGATGTTTCATAGAAATTATTTGATAGTGTTAACTCAACACTAGACTTAAATATCTTTAAACTTGGTTGTAAATGAAAATTATCTTTAGTAATTTCAGTATGATCTTTTAATTTTTTATAATTAACAGCAT
>JAEMPF020016463.1:22500-31074 GCA_022496165.2 Catalaphyllia jardinei | reverse complement strand
TATTATAAAAATTATTATTATTATTAATAGATAATACTACCATAAATATCAGCAGCACAGTAGTGCCATCCTACAAATACTCACATGTGGTTTCTTGTGGATTTTCATGAGACTGAGAACAGCACAAGATTCAAACAAGTAACTCCAACGTTGACAGTCAGTGTAAAACAACTCCTTTTCAATAAGAAATCAAGTAATTGTCAGCTAATAAACCAGTTTCAATACATTGAAGTTCAGCCTAACACAATGTACCTCAGCACGAGGCTTTGGGAATAAACTCCACAAACTCTGAATTTATTCCCTAGAGCCTTATACTGAGGTCTATTGTTATAAGCTGCTTTTTTGGTCTATTTGTACATCAAGGTCTGTTTAATAGACATAGGACAGGAGGTCATTCTCCCAATTTCTACTTCTACAATTAAAATATCAGAAAATGTAAGGAGGCCTGAGCCTCCTTATTGAGAGTAAGTGGGCTCAGAGGTTTGCTAATGTGGCCAAGAGTAGCAAAGGTTCATTGGCGACATGTGAATCAACTTGGGTGATGAGGGCAAAAAGTGCATGCGACACATGGAAAGTTACTAAAAGATATACATATAGGTGACTCATTAATTTACGTATGTACGAAAACAAAACTCTTGCTCAAAGCAGTTAAAATTATAGCAAAGATATTTGTTTACAAACATTGCTTTTGTTATTTAAATGTTGGAAACGGTGAACAAATCAACTCTGTTTCTCGAGCCAATAGTTCTCTGGTTGGCACATTAATAACAATAGGTGACGTCACTGATATCTTGGCTATATGTGAGAGTGAGTTTTGTTAAAATTTGTGCGTGAAACAAGATTGGAAACCCCTTTTTGCCATCCTCATGGCTGGGGATCAATGGTACTACAAACCTGAGCTCAAGAAATGAGTACCAGAGGTGTAGATGATGCACCTTGTAAACTTACCAAAAGGTTTTTCCCTCCAACATTTTGCCATTTAGCCACTGGTTCTTCTAATACCTGTTGGGAAGAATTTTTTACTATGTATCTGTTGTAAAGTTAAGCATAGCGTGACAAACTGTGACAAACAATTTTAGTATAAGCTTTGATTACATAATCACCGCTGGAAATATGATCTTTGAATAAGCCTTTGTTGTCAAAGTGTCCATGCAAATATTCCTACTATCTGCGGCGTGGAATATACAAAACTAGTCCATGCTTTCGGTTCTAAAACATGTGGGAGCACTTTCTGCTTTCCTAGTTCCGCAGGACTTGCGTAACTGTTATCCATATCTGCGAAATTGTGGTTATGTTGTAATTAAGTTGTTTATGCCAAAGGAAACTCTTATTACCTTCTCTGTTTTTATCACATATAAAATTATTGTTAGCTACCATTATGTATATAAGAACATTGATTCAAGCAATAAAGGAGATTGAGTTGATTGTACAGCAGTCAAGTGTCCTTCACTCTGTGTGTGAGCTCGCAGTAAACCCAGCGTTGGCTCAAGCATCAAAACAGTTTGACGCTAATCGACCCTCGGCCGTAATTTCTACTATATATCTTACATGTATGTACCAGTCACATCGAAGCTTCAACATCCTTCCCTTGAGCATACCCCAGGCATTTGACACCTTTTCCTGCCCAAGAGGGAGGGAATTTGAGGAACTTAGTCTTCCCAGGGGCAGGGCACTTGATCACCACTCATAGGGGTGGAGAATTTGATTGCTAGCCTCGACTTCATGACGAATCTTGCTGATTCCACGTGGGTTGATAAATCATGGCAGAGACAGCAGAGATAAACTTTGATGAATTCAAAGGAAACATTTGCAGATTTGTGGCAGATTAGTGTAAATTAATGTAACAGTAATTGGACCGAGTGGCGTACTATTCAGGAAGTAATCGCATAAGTAATTTCAAAATTGGATGAGTGCGAAGCACAAGGCTGATTTGAAATTACAAGCACAATTACTCCCTGAATTGTATGACAAGAGACCCAATTAAGGTCATTCCTCACATTTGCACTGCGCATCCTTTCTGCACATAATTTGTGGCGTCATTTAGAAAAATGGCTATAGCTCAGCAACAAGCACGGGCAACCCACCTTTTTTTCCAGTCATTGTAATCAACTTATCAAAACCTTTGCTTGAGGAAAGACTCATCTGATTTCTATTGCTGAAAATTGAATAAATAGCGAAAATAGCAGGTAAACTGCAGTCTTTTCTATTTTGCCGTATGGTAACCATGTCAAGAAATTTGGTTGAAATTTTAATCAAGAATTCAGCTTTCTGTCTAAGTCAAGCTTAAAAGGTTTATTCGTGTACGACACAATGCATTAACTCCAGTTTAATGCGTGTTCTCATGAGTCTTGGTCACAAAAATTTACAATTAGTACTGGGAATGATTTCTTGTAGTAAGCATTAAATAATGCCAAAATGGGTCATTTTCAATACCTTAGTGCTCCTTAATGAATATGGGCACCCCCCTTATTTATTTCAAAATTGAAGTTCTCATATAATAAATATTCTGTGGGCAAAGTTTGAACGAAAATCTAGTGTCAGTTTTATTTCACAGGAATTACCTTAATCGTAATCGTAATTAATCGTAATCGTAATTAATCTTCTCTAAAACACACTTCGGAATCAACAGATGTCGTCTGGGAACTTCTTTTGAGCAAAAACGTCTGTAGCGCTTTTCCTAAGTCTTGAAAACCTTAAAAACCATTGCGAAGGAAGCCATTAAAGCGCACGTAATTGATGTGAAAATCATGTGGGTATCCAATCACAGGTGTACAATTACAAAAAGTTCAAATCGGACACTTGTAATTGGACACCCACATGATCGTGCACCAACTACGCTCAAAAGCCTGCGGAGAACCAATCACGATCAAGGATTTTGTAACTTATAGATACGATTAAAACAATAACATTATTAAACAATACTGACGTCATGTTATGCGATTTATAGAGGTCAATTGCTTTGACTGACCCAGTGTATTTACATGTATGAATATTTTAATACATTTGCGGCAATGGTAATCTGGTAATTTTCCCAGGGGTGGGAGCATTTGATCACCTAAAATGGACCTGTGATGGGGCATTTGAACAGCTTTTCGGGCCCAGTGAACGGGAGATTTTAACCGAAATTTTCCAAAAGTTTAAATGCCCAGGGGGTTGCACAAAGGTGGGAGGAGGATGTTGAAGCTTTGATTTGACTGGTACGTTAAAAGAAGAATTACAGAAAAAATGGTAGGTACTACAAGCAGTCCATAAAAATATAAAAAGCCTTAACTTTAGGGTGGCTTACAAGTCAAGCTTAGAGAGCACAGAGCATGACTGAAAAGAGAGTGCAAACCACAGACAATAGTAAATCTTTTATTTCCCTTTTCAGTGTTTGTACTTACTCATTTACTGTATCTCTATGTACATGTATGATTATGAAAGAAATATATTGGGAAAATACTCACTTCAACAAGGGGATTGTCTCTAAAAAAATTTAACAAGGTTGTTTTCCCACTTCCAATGTTACCTTCCACAGCAATCTGAAAAATAAAGTCAAGCTTTAAAGTGCCCAAATCGTCAAATTTTTATTTTCCTATCTCATCCTATATTCCATGCAATGAACTTTGGCAAAAAAAATTTTGATTTGGATAAAAAGCGATCTTTTTATGAAGTTTTAAAAACCTGAATATCCTATTTTATTGTGGTCTACACGTGCTGCTGATCACATCATCGACATGCTCAGATTTGTGACGTAGATTAAGGAACACGTGACATCAGGCTTGACTTATCTCGCTTGTTTTACCTCTGTAAATTTAGCTTCGCAGTCTATGGTGCTTCTTTCTAGCATTTTGTATGAACTACCAAGTTTAATTTACAGAGGTAAAACTGGCGAGATAAGTCAAGCCTGATGTCACGTGTTCCTTAATCTACGTCACAACTCATTCCAAACGAGTGGAAGACTGGTGCGAATGATGGACCAAAATGGTGGCAAATTTGAACATTTTTAAAACTTGCAAAAAAGATTGCATTTTATCCAAATCACATTTTTCTTTTGCAGAAGTTTATTGGGTGATATATAGAATCAGATAAGAAAATAAACATTTGATGATATGGGCACTTTAATATATTAAAGTTCAAAGTGAGATATTGTTCGAATTCTGATGTCTTAATTAACCCTCGATAAATATAGGTTTCTTCTTCATCGATTAGCCAAGGTAATCACATCATACCGTTATATTTGGTTTAGGCGAATCTTCTTCCATTGGGCACTCCGATTCAAGGCAGTGCACTTGATTTAATCCAAGCATTCTGGAGCGCCAGAAACAACAAAGAGTTTACCTGTGACAGAAAACAGGGCAATATCAAATAAATAATATAGCAGATCACAGCCTGGCCAACTTAGGCAACCCAATCTTGAGTATGCGAGATGATGAAGAAACTGTAAGATCGGTAAATGTGCCGGCATCACGGTATTGGTATTATATAAAACAGGATAACAAAGAACCGACAATTAAGCACGCAATCACTCTGCATTACAAATATAGCAGAAATTCGCGCTGCCAAATAAATGAAACAGTTAGCCCAGTTCATAATGACCACAAAACAGCGTAGAAAGATTGTTGAAATAACATTAAAACAAAGTTAAGCCTACCTTTACACTCAAAGTGACCCTTGCTCCTTGCTGAAGCAAAGATGGCGGCGATCACAAATAGAATCAAATAGTGGCGGGAAAATCTGAACAATAGACGCGAGAAGTCTGGAACTAGGTACCCAGATCTCTACAGCCTCGTTCCCGGGAGATTCAGATGGTAAAACGACGGGTTGGGATAGTCAGTGTTAAAACTGAAAAACTAAGATAGAAAATTTATGGGATCACTATTCCTTGAGGGGTAAAACCTTTACATCAAACAGTATCAACGTAAGGCTAGCCTGCGTGGCAGGCGTCCGAAGGGGAGGGTGGAGAGGAAAGACGAAAAAGACGTCCTGAATGCGAAAACTTCTTCTCGCGGCCCCATATTTCGTTCGGCTCGTACGGGAACGCTTGCTACGCAAGCAAACCTAAGGCAAACTTCTCAGACTTTTAACATACCACCATAAATTCTCAAACCCTAAAGGTAATAAATTTTCTTAGTATATACCACACAAGTTAATAGTACTTTTCGCGCGCGCTGATTGGCTAGCTCGGAGGTGATTAGCCATGTACACTAATATTCACCTCTGAGCAGCATAAGAAAAACAATGGCTTTTGTCCGTATATTGTCACAAATAAAGTTACTTTTTGGTCCATTAGTTATTCAGCTTGTGTGGTATATACTTAAACAATTATTCACCTCGGTGTCAGTGAAAGTGGTGGATATTTACCTCACCGCGAAAGAGCGGCTTGGTAAATATCCCCACTTTTCCCCTCCACTTCAGTGAATAATTGTTATATATTGACATTTGTACAGTTGACGCCTCTGTGTGCTATCGAAAATCGATCTACCCTCCACCCCCCCCCCCCCCATGTCCAAAAAGTGCTATGCAGCTGAACAAAATTGTCATTTTTTAAGCTACCTGCAATGGGATTTACATTTGTATGGTAATCCATCACTGTGAATATATATTAATCAAGAAGAAAAATACAAATAAATTTAACCAAATCACTATTGGGATGAGACGGAGATAAGACTGTCAGACATTGCACAATCTCATTTTCTTGATGTTGGGGTTTTAAGGCAAGGTTTTAACAAATTGTCTACTCTCTTTCTAAACATTCAATTTTTATTGAATAAGATTTATAAGAAAAGCATTTATAAGCAACTGATTAAAATTAAACCACAGGTCACCCAAGTGAATAATAAGGACTGTATGGAAATTAGGAGATGACATTAAAGTTGTTCAATCACAGTAATGTATGAGTTATTTACGAAATAAATACTCTTGAACAATTAATGTTCTCATGTTTTCTCATCCTGGAGAGTTTAAACAAGATTTGAGTGAGTTAAGATATATTTGCCCTACAATGTTATAATCAAGGTAGGCAAATTCGACTCATTTCCAAATAGGCAAATTCGACTCATTTCCAAAGAGTGTTTTGTCGTCAAACTGTCATTAATTGTTCAAGAGTGTATATTTGGTAAATAACTCATACTTCGAACAACTTTAAGATCATCTCCTAATTTCCACCACAAACTCTTTTTGATTTCAGCCACAGATGACCATACATAACTTAGATTATGCTTGGGTGGCCTGTGATTAAACATCCCAACATTACTGTAAGAAGGGACTATTTTGCTGTGAGAGAAAATATGATTCTAGAAACATTTAAATTTTGTTTGTAAGGCAGTAGTCTTATACACCATATTGTAAGCAAGTTCGAAGGCTGGATAACGCTATCCACCAGATAAATGGTTATCCAGCGCTTAAGTGTTAACAAAACAAACCATGCTATCCAGTGGAGAGTGATTTATTCAGTGGATAGTGTTATCCACCTTTTGAACATCTGGGGTCTGGATGTTTCTATATATAATTCTGAAATATGAAAGGTACATAAATACAGAATTTGCTCAGGAGATTTTCATTGCAATTAGACTCTAATAAATATTTTTAGTATAATTTGAGAGCTGAACAAAGAGTTTCCAGCAATCTGATTGGTCGAGCGGTTCCTTATATGACGCTATATAAACCGCTCCAGGCGGTTTATATAACATTTGTGAGGCCTGGCTACTAAGCGCACCACCTTTGCTACCTCGGCAAGTAAACATGGCGGGCAGTTGGTGAATGAATTTTTCATCTATTTGCAAGTTATCACTAGTATAAGTCCAGGATATTTGAAAGGATGGAGAATTTTCACAACGACTGCTGCCATCCTTGGACCGAAAATCCTTTCAAGAACTCGTGTTCAAGGCAGTTAAGAATCGTAAACGCAGTGGTTTACATTGATTGCCACGGGTGATTGCCAGCAGGTCGGATGGATTGACCAAAATCTGTTTTTCTCCAAACTAAAGCTACTCATTTTGAGACAATGATAACAACTGCGGATGAGGTCAACAGCGATAAAACAAAGGTACCGGAAGAATTTTTTTTTTGTAGTGTTTTGCTTGATTGTTTTACTGCCAAACTCGATGAGTAAACTGATTCAGAATTGATGTAAACTTACATGTAAGCTTCTTGTTAAGACTATATAGATGCATACATGTATGCAAACAAACAATAATTGGGTCCCTCTTTTTATGTTTTAGTCCGTTATTCTCTGTTGTTCAGCTCTTAAATTATACTAAAACAGTTATTCGCCTCAGGCTTGGTGAATATTGTTGAATAATCCCCTCGACTTCATCTCGGGGATTATTCTACAATATTCACCTCGCCTTCAGCGAATAATTGTTAAATACAAGATTAACTGACTTAAAAAAATAGAATCAAAGGAATTATTAATAAGACTTGAAGGTAAAAGACCTAACATTTTTTGTTATCTGAATTTCTAAATATATTTAAGTGTGTCTTTATTATAATATTGGTGTAATGCATAGCTTGTGAGCAGCCACTGTCACTTGCAATGGTACAAAAAAATTGAACAAGCTACAATTCACATATTAGATATAAAACAATAACCTTTTGTAAAACTGCTCGAGTTACATCTATGTACAAAGATACAAAACACGGGAGTGATGGAACTGTTGTTAAATTCTATGGAAATTGAATTACCGTAATTCCTAAAAAGACATAAATATTTAACAACAAGTAAGCTGTTTCAGTAAAAATCATTTTGGGGAAAACTTTCATAAAAAATATTAGGTTGCAAATTTTGCCAACAGAAATCTGTAGAGTAACATGCAGGCTTTTGCTGGCTTGGTAGCTTTAGTGTGTTGAATTAGCAAAAGGTTTATAATATAAATTGCACTAATATCTAGGTACTGTACATACAAATACAAAAGAGTACATATGTGCAACTTTTAAAGATAAGATTATCTCTATAAAACTACAGCGTCACTCTTTTTTTGAAACATTGATCCCAAGGAGGAGCTGAGTGTTTGTTTCATAAAACTGAAACATATCATCTAAGCTTTTATTTCCATCTACTACCTGAAACAGAGAAATACAGGGCTCAATGTTGAGTTACAGCTTATGCTAATATATCCTGAGTAATTAGAACTTCATGGCATATTTAAGCCAGATTAATGATTTACCGATACTATTAAACCGGGTATTATATTCTGTCTACATGAACTGTCAATAGCAATTTAAATGTTTAACAAACAAGACTTAAAACATGTTTTAAATTAGAAGTTTTCTATAAATTAGCAGATACTAATAAAAGTGAAGTATCTTCTTGCAAAGTTAATTACGAGGGCTACACTCAGATTACAATGCCCCAGTAACACAGGCAACTCTTGTTTTCCTTTGGGTGACTAGAAAATCTTACTGCTTAAGTGCTAGGCACCCAGAATTTCATGGAGAGGAACCTTTGGGCTCCTCATGATTTTCTTAGACCAAAGCCTATAATAGTTTCAAAATCGGAAAAAAGTCTCACATTTGTAAGAGTCTGTTATAAAGGATGGTTTTCACTTTTGAATCATAAGCAGACATACACAGCCACAGTAGGATGAGCGCTAT
>JAEMPF020016463.1:0-17500 GCA_022496165.2 Catalaphyllia jardinei | reverse complement strand
TCGTTTGTGCCAAGGAGACATAATGACCGAATAGCATTCATTTTATAAACACAATACTGGTATCGGCTCGAGCAACCAGCGGTCACTGATTTTATTCATTGAATTCGCTTTTTGGAAACGCTAGACGCTAAAATGCTCAAACTTCACTTTAAAAAAAGACCTTGAAAAGTCCATTGACTACGGCATCGATAAATGGGTGAATCTTGCACAGGAAACATTATAAATCGAAGGTGTAATTCGGTGCGAACTTATAGCACTAGCATCATCGATATATAGTATGCCCGGCTATATTAATGTTTGGTTTCAAAAAGAAGAGGAAAAGTTAACAAGAAATAAAAGTGTGGATGTCGTGTCGAACTCGACTCACGATACCTTGCATCGGCCCTCGCAGCGCCTTAATCGCTTGTGCCAACCAAGCTGACACGCCTAAATTACTTTTTTTATCGCCTTGAGCAACTTTCGTTGATTTCATTGTCCAGCAAAACAAATAGTTTCTTCTGATTTGCGTTCGACAGAAACAATCCAACGAAGAACAAACCAGGGAAAAAAAAAACTACAGAGCAACGTTTCTCAGGCAAAGCGAACCCACACGCCAAAATTCAGCTATTTTTGAGTACTTTCAAAATTGGCAGAAAAATGTCGGGGACGTTCTTGCCCGCGGCTTTGTTTATCTAGCTGCATCGACAGCACGGGATGTTGGAAAGGGTCCTTTTTTTTGAAAAGAAGAAGAGAGACTTGCAAACGGTGAAGTTTAGTGGCAATCACAACACGGGTTCTTGGAAAGGGTGCTTTGGGCAATAAAAGGAAAAGGAGATATAACGCAAAAAAAAAAAAACATCATCGACTGTTGCGGCGTCGAACCAACCCCTACTAACTTCTGACCCGGCTTGCAGCGCCGCGCATTAACCGCTGGCGCTAGCAAAGCACTACTGAATGTTCTGGTTAATTATGTGTTTAGAATACTTGTTTCGGCTACATCAACTGCCGGTTAAAGGGATGCTTCGTTGATTTCATTGTTCAGCGAAACAAAAGACTTCTTTTGTTTCTCGTGCAACAAAAGATCTCCAAAAGGTACCGCCGTAGAACGGATGATTTTTTGCATACGTTATTTCTCGAAAACGAAGAGCAAACCAGCGAAAAAAAATACAGGGTGATGTTTTTCTATTTAATTGAAGACCACATGCAAAAATTCAGGCACTTTTGACGAAAAAAAAAAACAGACACAAAATCGTCACTTAGCATGGTTTTGCACTCACCCCTTCAATTGTAATCTCCCAGATACTAGACCCAACCAGGGTCTCTCTTCTCTCGCCCCAGGCGGTAAGATGAGAGACCCTGGAAACGAGGTTGCTCCTATCAAATTGTGTAGTATTTTAAGTTGCAATTAGAATGTCTTTAATCCCCATTTGCACTTTGGGTCAAAATATACAGTAGCAATATTAATTAAGTTTATGATTGTGTGGTAAGATGGAATTAGACTTAATTAAATTAATTAATTATTTAATTTATTGAAAATGTTGAAAATAAATGGGTTTTAAGTCCAAGCCTTTATGATAGTGTAATAGTTACACTAACACTAATAAGATTACTGGTACTAATTTTAATGTAGTGAGTTTATGTATTTTTCACAACCCTTTTTATTTAATAAGTAAGTTGTAATGGGGGGGAGGGGATGGGGGTAGAATTTTAAACTAAGCTTACTGGTCACATGTGGATTGAAACTTCAATAATAACTCTGAGATAACACAGGGAATCAAATAAGTGTATATACACTGTATATGCAATTTTGGTTAAGGGTAGAGCAAAACATTCTAAATTTTGGTTGCAGAAACCATGACATCTTGGCCGTGATGGAACATTACAAAGTCAGCTGGTTCCTAACACTCCTCCACCCTCAGTCTTCACCTTTAGGATTACATGTATAGAACATAAGAAGTGCAAGAGAGAAACTGAAGGGTCTGAAGTTAGTATGTCGCATGAAATGTATTATTTTTGCTGCACAGATCTGACCTACACCTAAGTAGCGGTACATTTTAATAAGTGTGGGGACATCTCTACATGTAGTATGGTGCTATTGTCTCCTTGACCATTCCTTTTAATAGTTTGATTATCTTGATTATTTTTTTCTCAAATGTATTTGCAATAATTTGTAATTAATAAATTATAAATCGTATATCATACCATTGATACTGACGTTTCCTCATCTCTACTTCTCTTTTTTATTCTCTCCATGCATTTCTCTGGTGATGTTCTTAGATAAACTAAAAGTAAAAACAATGTTGAAATTTCTAAAATTCTCAGATGTGCAAATGTACCATTCTTGCTTTCACATCATTATGGGTATGAAAGATATATCAAGCTTTCTGTTGTGTTTATTAATATTGGGGGTCATTTATATTGCCAGTCTTCATGTACAATGCATATTAAATATTGATAAACCAGATTTCCTATGGGAACTGCTCTGACCACACCCTACTCATACTGCCGTCAAGCCAAACAAATGTTCAGTACACACCTATCAAGTCTACTTGTGGCTTCTCAGTTGTCATGAGGTAATCAAACCATTCCTGGAAGACTGTGTACTCAACTGTTGACAATGTGCCACTGTGTGTATAGAAAGTAAAACAAACATAACAACACATGTTAATTTGTTGTCAAATTACACCTCTAAGCCCTGTCTCCATAATAGGAAATTTAATAATCAAGAAAAAGGAAGTAATTTATTATTTGTTCTATGTATCTGTCACTATGGTACTAAATACAGAATAAAATTTTATGTATAATAAGCAACTTAGTGGCTTTGGTTTGTTTTAACCTAAAGGGTGGGCACATTCCAGAGGTTACTGACTTATCCAGGGGAAAACATTATCGTTCTTTGAACTACTGAGGCCTGATCAACAGAATATCAGTATCTGGAGTTCTCTGACAGATTTGACATTTAGAAATGTGAAAAATAACCAATGCCCTGTCTTTTTGTACTGCCAAATGAGCAACAGTTTACTTCATAGAAAACATAGTCTGAAGGTTTATGAGGGCACTAAACACTGTGGGAAACACAACCCAGAGGCGAGTGTCTCCTACAGTGCAGATGCTTTTTCGAGTTTTCCCAAACTTTTATGATTGTTTCTATAACTTGATAGAAATAGGGATAAAATGTTTAAAAATAAATTAGCATCTACTTTTTAGAAACACTGTGTACACAAGGGAGGAATTTACCGTTTAACGTGATTATTCAAAATATATCAATTCTCTTTGCTTGCACCATCAATTACATCTCAACAGCTTGAACTACATGTATGTCTTATTCATGTGGTACACTGTGGTTTTCAGTATCTAAAGAGACATGCACTTTCTTATGAGGTGTTTTCTAATATCGTCCAATAAACAGTAATTTATGGTGGCCCATTATTCTCATAAGAAAATAACATTAAATATCACAAAACATCAAGAAATACTAGCTGATTTTAAGAGTAACCTCAAAAAAATAAAACAAAATAAAATAAAAATGGAAAATTATTAAGGCTCTTTAATAATTTTTTTAATTAGTTTTATTTCAACGTAATCGAAAAGAGAAAATTTTAATATAGAAAGTAAAGTAAAACAAAAGAAAATAACATGCACAATCTGAGTGAAAAAATACGAATTGAAAAAAATTACAAAAGCATTTAACACCAAAATCAAAACAAAAAGCAAAACAGAAAAGAAAATTTATTGACGTACAATAACATGCAAAATCTGAGTGAAAAAAAAAAAACAAAAAACGAAGTGAAAAAAATATATATAACAGCATTTAACACCAAAATCAAGACGAAAAGCAAAACGATTCTTACATGTCCATAAGTGGCCCAGCGTTCTCATAGGAAATCAAAGCAAAAAGTCAAGTAAATGATTTTCACATGTTTACGACGTGGCCCAATGTTCTCATAGCTCCGTAACCCGTCGAATAGTGACACATTCATAGCGGTATACCAGCTGCAAACTCCACAGTTTATGGGTTAAGCTCTCCTGATCCTTTCCAAGTTACAGGGGGACAAAAAAAACATCGATAAATCGCTTCCACTTTCGAATTTGTAATCCACAATGAATGGCGGAGAAGGCCCGCTGTTCTCATAGCCCGAGATACATTCTGGCAGCGGTGGGTTAGGTCATGTATGACCCCATGAAATGTCCTGAGCTCCTGGTACCTACACTGTAACGGCGTTAGAGCTATATAGTACGTGTAATAGCTGCAGTAGCTATGGTAGTTGTAGTCCGTGTAGTACGTGTAGTGGGCTGTAGTAGCTGTAGTACCTGTAGTACGTGTAGTGGCTGTAGTAGCTGTAGTACGTGTAGTAGCTGTTGTAGCTGTAGTGGCTGTAGTACGTCTAGTAGCTGTAGTACGTGTAGTGGCTGTAGTAGCTGTAGTACGTGTAGTAGCTGTAGTACGTGTAGTAGCTGTAGTGGCTGTAGTACGTCTAGTAGCTGTAGTACGTGTAGAGGCTGTAGTAGCTGTAGTCGCTGTTGTAGCTGTTACTGTAGTATCTGTAGTAGATGTAGTACCTGTAGTACGTGTCGTACCTGTAGTAGTTGTTGTAGCTGCAGTATCCACTCCCTTTAAAATAGCCGTGTTTCGTTAAATGCTGTTATATTTTTTTCACTCTTTTTTTTGTTGTTCACTCAGATTTTGCATGTTATTTTACTTCCATACATTTTCTTTTCTGTTTTGCTTTTGGTTTTGATTTTGGTGCTAAATGCTTTTGTAATTTTTTTCACTTCGTATTTTTTCAGTCAGATTTTGCATGTTATTTTACGTTAATAGATTTTCTTTTGTTTTACTTTACTTTCTATATTAAAATTTTCTCTTTTCGATTACGCTGAAATAAAAATAATTAAAAAATTATTAAAGAGCCTTAATAATTTTCCATTTTTATTTTATTTTGCTTTATTTTTTGAGGTTACTCTTAAAATCAGCTAGTATTTCTTGATGTTTTGTGATATTTCATGTTATTTTCTTATGAGAATAGTGGGCCACCATAGTAATTTTATTATTACCCTTTAAAATATTATATCAAGTTTAATGCTTTACCTTCTATGAAGATTTTCTATAAAGCAGAACCTTGCACTGTATGCACTTCTTTCAAGTAGCCTGACAGGTGTATTCTAAAAAGAGTAAGTATGGTAAATTCTATTTTTCCTTTTTTATTGACAAAAGAACAAAGAAAGTCCTAGATTGTTTTTAATAATATTATTTTCTATTTCTACTAAGATTTAAATTCATGTTACATATTTGAGTGCCAGAACCTATTTCTTTGTGTTTACCTTATGTGTACACTGTGTGCATCATGATTTGTGCCAAAATGCAGAATGTAACCTTTCTTAATGTGTACAATGCCCACGATTTATGTACATGTATGTGAAACACTCTGTTTTCTACTGTACCTGAGGTCTTTGATGAATTTCCATCATTGTGAGAAGGACATAGGATTCAAATAAATAACTCCATCTCTTTGGGTCACTATACATAAGCTCCTAGAAATAGATAAGACATGCACAAGCATGATCAAGGTTGTCACTGAGTGCCAGCTCAGTAACAGCAGAAATATATTTTACCAAGATCAAAGTGAAACTTACCATCGATTACATCTACCTGTGAACACACCCATGCAAAACATGTTTTCACGTGACGTGAAACATCTGAATTTCAGGTGTCAAACTTTGAAGTTTCCGGCCCAAATGTGAAGTGTAATGCTTAATGATTTTTGAAACTGCACCCTAATCTTCGCCCAACTTTTAGGAAAGAATAATCCTGCGCAAGTTCTTTCACTTGATTCCGCAAATCGTTAAAAGTGGGATGCCTTACAGATAATTTCTTCCTTTCTTGTTGATTACAACCATCTTCACATGAAAACATGTTTTGCAAGAGCATGTTCACGAGTAGATACAATCGACGGTATGGCTGCCAGTAATTTTGGACACCCTCGTAATTGCATAAAACTATGTGTTTTAAAGTTTTGTTTGATTTTGCCTTCTTTAGCTGCCAACAGCCATGTGACTACTGGCAAAGTCTGAGAGAAGGAACAGCAGAATAAATTGAAATCTAAGTACTTAATATCTTTCACACTGAAAATTTCTTACAGGTAATTTAAAAAAAAAATAGTCTCCTATAAGTAGTTTCCTACCAGTGTATTGTTCCCATTGACATTCTGCCACTTTTTCACAGGCTCTTCGATTGCCTAGAGGAAATAATTATGGAGAGAATACCTCTGTGAAAATTCACTATACAGATTTTCAGTTCTTTTAAAAACTGTGACAAGTGGCTATGTTGAACCCTCAACAAGCAAAATACACAAGCCAATCTGAGACGATCAGAGTCAATTTTAAGGATTACATGTACATGTAAGCCATCAATAGATATCTCACTTTATTTGTTAGTTTTAAAGGTAGAATATTTCTGCAAACCAGAAAGCTAGTTTCAAATACCAGAGTTGTTCCAAGCTTTGGAAGATGGAGTGCAAAATGGCATAAAGAATTTTATGCAATTTCCTACCCCTTCTCATTTTTTGGAGCAAAGCAAACATCTTTACACTTGTTTGTTTTCACTTTTATCTTGTTTTAAATGAGAGGGGTTGGGGTTGAATATTTGGAGCAGCCCATGTTGAAGTATGCCACCTCCCAAATTAGGTTTCATTTGATGTTGCATACATGGCACATGTGACATCATAAACAAATTTTGGGAACATTTTGCTTGTGAGTTACCTTAAATGGAATGTACAAACTAATATTTTGCTGGGTTAATTTTTTATTTATTAATTCTTTAATTTTGTAGTGCATGCGGTTTAATATGTAATATTTTATTTATAACAAAATGAGAGTGTGTATAAAGGACTTTTATTTGAGGATTACATCTGATTTTCCAATACTCGGCATCTTTCAGTGACACCAATTGCACTTATGCTCTTCTTTAAATTAAGCTTAAGTCTTGATTTGCATAAGCTTAAATTCGTAGCTTATTACCTCCACCAATGAGTTTTGCTTGAAAAACTTCAGTAGACTTGTTTTTCCACTACCTATGTTTCCTTCAATAGCCACCTAGAGTAAAAAAATATTTTTTAAGGGACCAATAGTTTTGTTAACAGTTTGAAAACGCTTTGAGTTTAGATGACGTGTGGAACACAACCTGGCAACAAAATAGTTTGACATGTGCTTACTGTGATATTTTTGTTTGATGAATAGCCACCATTAATTCCATTACATGTACGTGCATTTCTGGTGTTATTTCCAATCATCCTGCTTGATATGCAGCCTGAAATTAAATCATTCAGTGGTTATTACATATTGAGCAAATTAAGACGAGCAAAGCATTGTTTTCAAAGGCAATGTTTTCCTTACCTTGCGAGCAGTTGGTTTCTCCTACGCCAAACGAGAGAGAATCGTTTGGCGTAGGAGAAACCGACTGCTCGCAGGGTATGTTTTCGTCGACTCGTAATCATAATATTTGCGTGTAAATACTCAAGCAAAAAAGCTCTGCATAGCTAAAAAGTACTAATTGCCACAAATTCACTCTCAAACTACAGTTGATAAACATAACCACATGCAATAACTTTTTCTGATAAGCTTAGGTTCAACGAGAACAGATACCATACAACCCGCCTATGCGGTCACCTTGCACAACACAAGAACGTGGCGGCTACTATTAAAACTAACTGAGATCGACGAGAACGTGCAAAAATTTTAACTTATTCCTCAATGTGACGGAACAGTATATAGAAATTATCTACGTTTAAATAAATGCGACTGACCAAATAGAACGCTGATTTTGTCCCGCATTATGTTGTGCTCAAGAAAGCGCTCTTGCACAAGATTCACGTATACTTTATTTGAAATACGCGCGCAAACTTCGACCACACTATTCCCGAGTTGTCGCTTGTGCCTGAGCTTGCCCGTATGACATCACAACTTGGAACAAAGACAAAAAAAAGATGCAGAAATATCCTTAAAAGATAAAATCTGCTTCTTTCATGAAGAAATTGAAAAAGGAATTTAACATACCTTTCAAACCGTACTTCGTTGTTCTTGATAATAGCGCGAAAAACGGGTGAAATTTGAAAGTCATATTAAATTTCGTCGTCGTTACAGGTGGTACTTAGGCCAGCGGAGTCTTCAAAAACGCACATGCTACAGAGATGTCATGGAAGTCACGTATTCTTGTCACGCCAAATAACGTGATTTTCCTCTCTCCATATGATGATGTGTTCTGTAAAAAGTAAAAGAAATTAAAATAACTGCTGTAAGCTCGCAAAGAGCGATATTAGTTAAACTGATTGCAAACTTGATACCACAGTAGAGGAGACATGGGCTTTTTTGCCAAACAGCTTAATTTAAACAAGAAATGATCATGACGTTTGACTCGACGAAACTCAGAATAGTATTTTAAGCTTATCTGCTGCATGCGATCATCTACCTTAGCTTCCAGCGCGCTTTTCCGACGTTTCACCTTCCATTTCCATTTCCATCTTCTCGCCCTTTCAGGTTTATTTCAGCCCAAAGAGCAACATAATGTACCTCATTGACTTGTTACAGAAATCTGCACAGGCCCTCCTCTTACAGCCATAAAAGTTGGAGTCTGGGCACCACAATTCAAAAGATGGCGTCCGCCGAATCGGTTATCAACAAGTCGAAAACTTCTCTCCGCCACTTCTTGGACGGATTCTACAACTGGGCATTGATGCCTCCCTCATCTAAAGTTGCTGTTTACTGGCTTTCAATAGTAGCGGGCTCATTTATTCACGATTTTCTTCCACTGCCGCACTCCTACCTCTCGAACAAAAGAAACGTGTTCAACGTGTACTTTGTAAAGTTGGGCTGGGGATGGACTTTGGGTCTTTTGATCCCCTTCATCTCTCTTACTTCATCTGGTTACACTTCTTTCAATCCGACTGCGATGCTGAAACACTTGAGCAGAATGGCCGTGGGCACGTTTGGATGGTATTTCTGGGTGAACCTGTTTGTTCACATCGAGGAGTTAACCGGGGAGTGCGAAGGAGAAGAAACATTAACTTCAAAGGAAAGTTGTCGCTTCCAGGGATTTCACTGGGATGGCTTTGATATATCTGGGCACACTTTTCTTCTGACTTACAGCGCCCTAGTTATCAGTGAAGAAATCCAAGTTAAAAGATGGTGGTCAGCTGAGCAAAAAAACACAAGAGGAACAACTTGGTTTGATCGCAGGCACGCTTTAGTCAGTCCACTGGTGGAGTTGCTTTTCATCTGTATAAGCTTGCTGCTGGTCTTGTGGGAGTTCATGCTGGTGTGTACCACGGTTTACTTTCACACGGTGCATCAAAAAGTCCTTGGAGCTTTTGCAGCCTTGTTTACCTGGTATGTTACTTACAGGGTATGGTACGAGAAGGGACTGTCGCCTGGTCAACCATTGACCTCTTCAAACTGTGATCATGATTGAATGCTGAATAGTTTTTTTTTTAACTGAATATTCCAAGACTGACTGATTAAATCTTTCCAATCAATCAATCAATCAATCCTTAGTTACACTCACTCTTACTCAAAATAAGAAATTACAACAATGAAAATAATTATTATAAAGTTGGAAGTCTTTTTCTTTGAGTCTTACAGACTGTTTGTTGTTGCTTCTTAATATTTCAATATAAATTATATTTATCATATTTTTCCAGCCACTGTACTTAAATTAGTGTGGGTAATCCTATGTATGCGAATGCACATCAAGATGTACACTACAAGAAATTCTCGCATGCTTATTGGTTAACTTTTATTGTTAATAAACAGACAGACACATGAATTTATCATTCATGCAATATGTCAATGAGTGAGTGCGAGAGCAGACAATTTGTTATTGTAAAAAGCAAATTGACATCAGTCTTTCATATGTCTGCCCTATTATTCAGTCATTTCAGTCATATGGTAATAAAATAATAAGTTAAATGTGAGTTTCAAGAAAAAGTGCATTAGTCGTGCTTTTTATCCCTAATTTAGAAGAGAATTAATCAGGGATTAAAAGGCACAGTGCACAAATTCTTGAAACTCCGACTTGACTTATTTAGTTCTTCTTGAGACCTGAAACTCTTTTATTTCAATCCAGTATTGTAAGTTTGCAGGTTTCTTACATAATTTACATATGCCATACATACAACCTTTATTTTTACACAATAACTATGACAGATTTTTATTACAGATCAAAATGTGCAGCTGCTTGTAAGGTGGTGTGCCAACTATAAAGTTATATATTTCAAACTTTAATAAAGAGGGAATTATTTATGGCATGCGGTGCAAGTTGCTTGTGTTTTGTTTAGGGAAGTCAACCTTGTTCCCAGGGTCTCTCATCTTACCACCCTCTGGAGCGAGGCAGGAGGCTTGCTCCAGGGGGCGGTGAGATGAGAAACCCTGGGAACGAGGTTGTAGGGGAGTTACAATCCAAGGGAAAATCTGTGACAGTCTGTTGGGATAATTCTTCAGCTGCTACAATGAAAAGGACTTTATGATGCATATTTTGTTATTTATTCAAAGAAATCAAATGAATTTCTCAGCAATAGAACTGGCCTTTTATTCTTCCTTAGAGGCTTGACGATAAAAGGTTTGCACTTTTGCAGGCCAAAAACTCGGAGAGCCTAGAAAATTCACAAATCCTATTCGGAAATCAATTTGAACTAATCGTAATCAAAGCGTGTAACAATGCGTGTTATTTCCAAAGGCACTTCTATTATACATTGTTAGGTTGTGGTTTTCTTTCAAGAAGAAAGGATTTACTGATGGAGCGTTCGAAGTGTAGTGTTCTCATTTTTTTAATATGTCACGTTTTCCGATTACATAAACTAGGCTGCGTTGAAGAAATTTGTAATCAGCAGACCAGTGCAGACTCGGTTTAATTTGTGCATGTCGTGCTTCTAACAGTGAAGAGGCTGCATAGCTGAGAGGCCTTGTAACGAAATGTGACAATAACTACATTTCTTTGCCGTCCTCTGCAAAACGTGAAATGATCAAATTCTGCATTATCTGGAGAACGTGAACGAAGACGACTACTGTTTTAAATTTTTATTTCGAATTTATCAATGAGTTCAAGATTTAGTTTTCTGATAACTTAGACAGTGATAAACAAAGTAAATGACTCTTAGTGTACCGTGAGATTCACTGATGACGGCGATGCCAGGGAAGACGCCTAACAAAAAATAGATTGATAATGTACTCTCGAATTTCGTAAGTAACAAAACGCGTTCAGAGCGCAAATCTGTCTAAAAACCTGCTAAAACTAAATATGTAAGCCAGTCATCAATTCCATAAGGAATTCCGAAATATTTGCCGTCGAGGCCTAGGTTCTCCAATCTACGCAAAACTTGGTCATTTCACGTTGTTGTTTGGCAGAGAACGGCAACGAAATGTACAAAGATTCAAAACGCATGTGCACAGCTATTGTTTTGCTCATTAAACCTTCTGATTGTAGGCTTTAGTACATCATGATTACGCTTTTATTTGCCCACTAAAATGCTCCACCATTTTTGAGACGCGAACGGCAACCGGAAGAGAACATTTCGCTTTCCAGGATCGTATCGTCTCCCAGATTTTTATACTACTCATCTCTAATGGAGAAAAGATTCTTAGCACTGTAAATGAGGTTGTGTCAGGCCAAGTTAAAAGTGAAAGTAACTCGCTCCCGGTTGCCCTATGCATCTCAAAAACGCGCGTGCTTAAGCTCGGGAATAATAGGGAACTTAAGCAAACCAAGACGGCAACGGCAACGGCAACGGCAACGTCACCAAACAAAAGGTTTAATGAGGAGGCCTGGGTTGTTCGAAAGGTGGATAGCGCCATTCAGCGGATAAATCACTATCCAGCGAATAGCGTAGTTGGTTTTGTTAACACTTATCCACTGGATAGCGGTTTATCCGGTGGATAGCGTTATCCAGCCTTCGAACAACTGGGGCCAGAACAACAACAACAACAATAATAATAATAATAATAATAATAATAATAATAATAAAATTCTTTTAGAGCGTAGCTACATAATCTCAGCGCGCTTAACAAATGTGGGGAATAAAATATGAGAAATATACAAACAAAATTGCAAATATGAGAAATAAAAAGAATAGATAATGAAAAGAGTAATGTGCCTGATAAGACTACGAGTGAAGTTAATTAAATAGGAATGTTTTGAGCTTCTTTTTAAAAATAAACAAAGATTGCGCATTTTTAATGTCAAGGAATTCCAGAGAGTGGGTGCAGCCACGAGAAAGAGCGAGCACCATAAGCCTGGGTCTTATAAGCAGGTACCACCAGTGACAATCTCCTGGATATAGAACGAAGATTTCGGTTTGGGTGATAAACCTGTAGAAGATCACAGGTGAAGGATGGGGTCATTCCATTCAGTGCTTTGTAGGTCATGGTTAGAATCTTAAACTCAGTCCTTTGGGTAACGGGGAGCCAATGCAGCTTACGTAATACCGGAGATAGGTGCTGACATTTTTTAGTAGTAATTCTAGCAGCGACATTTAAAATATGTTGCAATTTATCTAGCTGCCTTTTCGGGAGCCCAAATAAACTGACTGTTGCAAAAATCAATTTCTGCAAAAATCAATTCTGCAGGGGGTTGATCTAAGTAATTTCTAATCTTCCCAATATTGTGTATTGCTAAGGACGCCGATTTACAGATATAATGTGAACCACGACGGTTAATTTTTCAAATTTGTATTTCAAATTTATCGCTGTGTTCCGCATTTAGTTTTTGCAATGGTTTTGACAGCAATAAACATATCAAATGACTTAAGAGCATCGCGAGATTCGCAGATAAAACATTTATTGATTTTTTAATCGACGTTGTCCTCGGCGTCGCCGTCGTCATTTCGTAAACTTCATATTAGCAACAAGTCGATTAAAAAATGAGTCTACATTTCACCTACGATCTCGCGTTACCCTAAGCTCATTTACTTTGTTTTTATCACTATTAAAGCTATTACGAAACTAAATCTGGGATACTGCAGCGATAAATATTAAAAAAAAAAATTAAAAAATAGCCGCCGAAGTTCACGTTTTCCAGACAGCGCAGAATTTAGTCATCTCTAAACAATTATTGGATGAGGTTTTTGTGATATCCAGAATAACCAAGGGTGAGGTAAGGGTTATCCGAAGGCTGAGGCTGATAATCTGAGGCTGAGGCTAATAACCTGTTACCGAGACCTTGATTATTCTGGATATCGACAAAAACCGAATGTAATTGTTTTATTATACATTGCCGTGAACAAAAAAACGAAATCAAAATCATGTTTCTGCTTCTTCACTGACGGGAAGCAACACAAAGCGCGCCAACTTGACATGATTACTCTTTGGAAATCATGCACTGCGGTCATACATGACATGACAACTCGTGACCATGAGTGTCCTTGAAATGATAATTGTATAATTTGCAGTTGTGACGTCACGGACGCTGATTTCGAAAATTCACTGTACACTTTCAGCCAATCAGAAAAGAGTCAGAGAATTAAATGCAATAGGGCCACTAACTCGTATAGGGGGGCGCCCCCCGGCACTCCCTATAATGGTCTATACCGGGAGGCTCCGCCCGTAAGGGGTACCTTTTTCACGCTTCAGGTATATAAAAGGGTAGGGATTTCACAAGATGAGGTATACAAAAGGGTAGGGAAATTAGTTATTTAGGTATTTAAAAGGGCCTTTAATTATAATATTTAGAGAAGACGCCCCTTATGGCTAAATCACTTTATTTATTAAGCACTACATGAAAATGAGGACGAGACTTCCTATGGTAATTATGTGAAAGGGGTACCTTTTTTCAATAAAAGTTATATAAAAGGGGTACCTTTTCTGCCAAAATCGTATATTAATGACTTCTTGATACTTCTAACCTTCGTTTGATATCAAATAAATCCATGTTTTAACAAGTAAAAGTCGAATTCGACCGTAAAGGTCGGCACACACTTTTGGGAGGTTGATCTTCTTGAGGACACACGGTCAGCAACAGGGCCCGGGGACTGATCCAGAAGTTGAAGGCCCAATTCGCCAGGTACGGTATTCCAGAAACGTGCGTGCCAGACAACGGCTCACAATTTATTGCGGATAAATTTAAGGAGTTCGGTCGTCATTGCAGTTTCGCTCCCATGACAAGCTCCTCTCAGAGTAACGGGAAAGTTGAGGTTGCCGTCAAGTCAGCAAAGTACACCTTGGCCATTGTAACTCTTATTATTCATAATGTAAGTTTTTTGTATTTTTAACATTATAGTCAATAGTTCCATAGAGTATTTTAGTCTAGTTTTAAACACGATTCCTAGGAAGACCATGTAAAATGATATGATTTCGTGTATAAATAAAGATTGATGATGACGATGAAAGTCAGTTATGAAGAAATCTAGAAAGGCCAAGACGGATCCTTATTACCTTGCACTGCTCGAATACAGGGACACGCCTAGTCGTGGAATGGAGAGCAGCCCAGTGGTACGACTCATGAACAGATGGACCAGAACCCAGGTCCCTACCTTGCCATGGCTCCTCAATCGAGTCGTTGATCATAATGTCCACGACAAGCTGCTAACTAGCAAAGAACGCCAAACGATTGATTACAACAAGAGAGCTAGAGATCTTGCAGAGCTTGAAAGTGGTAATACGGTGCGTTTGATTCCCCCTCGAAGTCTAACTAGCGAGAGCGTCAAAACGAGGGTGGACAAATCTGTGAAAAACTCGGTCGTTCGAAGTGGTTACTGAAGATGGTGCCAGATATTGACAGAACCGTCGTCATTTAAGGAAAACACAGAAGCACGTTGATCCGTAATTTAAACCTGACAGAGTGCTTGGTCCAGCAGGGCACAAGTCAAGAAATGTCGCCATCCAAGCTGGCAGAAAGGGCTGGTTCGACTCCTGCGATGTCTGATCAACAAGAAGCTGCAGTTCCTGCGGTGTCTGAGCAACAAGGGGCGTGCTGTGACCCCGTCACTCTCCAGGGTCAGTCTGAGTCAAGTGGCCAGCCAATTGCAGTTTACCCAAAGATGCCTCAGTACTTAAAGGACTTCCATACGGAGACGTGGAGGGAGCAAGCCAAATAGAGAACTCAGATTAACATTTTGAGGTACGTTATGTGGTCTGTGACTGGAACAGTTTAGTTTTTTTGGAAAGAAAGGGATGTTACGTATGGTAGCCTAGGTAGCCTCGGTAATAGGATGCACGCTAGCCTCGTTATCATGATGATGTATATATTTTGTTCCTGTGGTACGTTTCTGTCTACTTGTTGAAACAGGGGACTAGTCGCAGGGACTAGACGCAGGGACTTGCTTCGGGGACCAGTCCCCTGGTGTGTACTCGAATTTTGCATCAAAATTCTGGTCGCAGGGACCACATTTTTGGTCCCTGCAACTAGTCCCACGAATTAATCTGGTTTGATTTCTGGAACTAGTCGCAGGGACCAATAGTTCCACGAATCGGTCATTTTTCTAGTGTATACACACTAAGGGATAAGTCCCTGCGACAAGTCCCCTAGTGTGTGCCAGGTTACATAGGCCAGGTTATATGGCATGTCGAAATATGGCACGTCGAAAGATGTGGCCTATGCACGTAACACTGAAGCGGGTGTAAACCTTTTGTTTAGCGACGTTGCCGTTGCCATTATCGTGTCGGGGGTTTTCCTAAACTCCCTATATTAAGGAGTGAAATGGAAGTTGACTCAGCGCATTCTTCTGCACGTGTAAGAATGCAAGCGTTCTACAATTCTTATTTGTTCAGTTTCACTTGTTTATTATCAAAAGGATAAATACACTCTTCACTTAGCTTTTTCAGTCATTTCCAAATTAGAGTTCTCTGTCAGTAACCGTGACCATTTTCTCGACTCCGCAAAATAAAAAAAACCCATTAACTTAACAGTTAAGTGAATCGTTGCTTATGAATATCGTAACGAATCCTTGGAAGAAGCATGTTATAACAGTGGATCTGTGGTTAGAGATGTGGTCAGAAACGCGACGCGGTAAAACATGAGATGTTCAGCTGGTAATCAGCCTTTTCTCGCAGCATTTTGTTGAAATTCAGTCCAAGGTAACCAGCCTATGAGTAGACTAGAAAATTGGTCCGGGTTATGCCACGCGTAAACTACAAATTAAAAATAAAAAATACAGCAAGTCCGCAGTACATGAGATTGTAAATTCCTTCAGGTTAGTAGTTAAACAAGACTCAGACAACGTTCTGTCTTGTCGTTCACTTAAGCGTGCTGCACACATTCTTTATGCTGCCATAACTTCACTATCCACAGAAGGTAAAATCTGCTGGTTTTCACCAAATATTCTCGGTAGAGTAGCTCGCAGAGTTATCGATTGTCCAATACTACAATTGTCTCGGAAGGAAATCCAGTCAGTTCCACGAAGATAAAGCGATAGTCAAAATTGCCACGTGATCCCTGAAACCAGAAAACAATAGACTGGCTCAGTTAAAATTGCATATTTGTATTCTCGGTAGTGGGCTGGAACTACCGTGCAACCGAGGCTAATGCGGGGAATCTTTTCAAATGTAAATTACATTAATCTCTTTTTAACGATATTCCCAGGTTGCATGAATGTCCATTGCAAGCTAATTCCATTCCAGTCCAATAGTGCAATAGTTCTTCACGTTATAATACAAGTGCCCTGTCAAGAACACTATAAGAATAAAGCTTGGGATTGGAAGGGGGGGGGGGTGGTGTCTTATTTATTTTTACTTTTTTAAGGGAAGGAAGGGGTGGCAAAGGGACCCCCTGTTGGTGCTCTTCAAGAAAACTTGTGTCAGATAAACACATACTTTACGTCATAAACGTATGTTTTCCTATTTTTGACTCTATAGAGGATAGAGGTTCCGATTCTGGCCACAGTTGTTCAAAGGCTGTATAACGCTATCCACCGGTAAATCACTATCCAGCGGATAGCGTGATTTGTTTTGTCAATACTTATCCACTATATAGCGATTTAACCGGTGGATAGCGTTATCCAACCTTTGAACAACTGGGGCCTGGAACCATTGTCAAGGAAATAGATGACACCGGCTTGGCAAGAGATACTATACAAAAGACTCTTGTGCTTTGGTTAAGTCTTTCACGGATGAAGGTAGACCTGACGCTACGCTTGCGTTCCTCGTAGTCGCTTCCTTTTGCACTCCGGAGGTTTCTTTTTCAGTCCCACTCGGTTATCATAGCCCAAGTTAAGGGAAGGTCGACATATATTATTGGTGACTAAGGGTCACAGTTACGTGTACCGACAAAACTACTTCGTCACTGAGCACGCAAAATTCTCAAATTAGTTTTCTGAGTCCCTTTCTGAATATACAAACTCTATTAAGACTGTAAGACTTTTACAAAGCCTCTCCATGAAGAGCAAGTTAATCTTAATGGTTAAACAACCAATTGACACTCGTAGGTAAGTCTTTTATGGACACTTCCAGTAGCGGATCTAGCGGAGGGGCCGGGGGTCTCAGGCCCCCTTATTTTGGCTAAAAGTAGAAGAAATGACAGAAGGGAAAAAGGCCAGCAAGGCCCCCT
>JAEMPF020016461.1:22500-31111 GCA_022496165.2 Catalaphyllia jardinei | reverse complement strand
TATTATAAAAATTATTATTATTATTAATAGATAATACTACCATAAATATCAGCAGCACAGTAGTGCCATCCTACAAATACTCACATGTGGTTTCTTGTGGATTTTCATGAGACTGAGAACAGCACAAGATTCAAACAAGTAACTCCAACGTTGACAGTCAGTGTAAAACAACTCCTTTTCAATAAGAAATCAAGTAATTGTCAGCTAATAAACCAGTTTCAATACATTGAAGTTCAGCCTAACACAATGTACCTCAGCACGAGGCTTTGGGAATAAACTCCACAAACTCTGAATTTATTCCCTAGAGCCTTATACTGAGGTCTATTGTTATAAGCTGCTTTTTTGGTCTATTTGTACATCAAGGTCTGTTTAATAGACATAGGACAGGAGGTCATTCTCCCAATTTCTACTTCTACAATTAAAATATCAGAAAATGTAAGGAGGCCTGAGCCTCCTTATTGAGAGTAAGTGGGCTCAGAGGTTTGCTAATGTGGCCAAGAGTAGCAAAGGTTCATTGGCGACATGTGAATCAACTTGGGTGATGAGGGCAAAAAGTGCATGCGACACATGGAAAGTTACTAAAAGATATACATATAGGTGACTCATTAATTTACGTATGTACGAAAACAAAACTCTTGCTCAAAGCAGTTAAAATTATAGCAAAGATATTTGTTTACAAACATTGCTTTTGTTATTTAAATGTTGGAAACGGTGAACAAATCAACTCTGTTTCTCGAGCCAATAGTTCTCTGGTTGGCACATTAATAACAATAGGTGACGTCACTGATATCTTGGCTATATGTGAGAGTGAGTTTTGTTAAAATTTGTGCGTGAAACAAGATTGGAAACCCCTTTTTGCCATCCTCATGGCTGGGGATCAATGGTACTACAAACCTGAGCTCAAGAAATGAGTACCAGAGGTGTAGATGATGCACCTTGTAAACTTACCAAAAGGTTTTTCCCTCCAACATTTTGCCATTTAGCCACTGGTTCTTCTAATACCTGTTGGGAAGAATTTTTTACTATGTATCTGTTGTAAAGTTAAGCATAGCGTGACAAACTGTGACAAACAATTTTAGTATAAGCTTTGATTACATAATCACCGCTGGAAATATGATCTTTGAATAAGCCTTTGTTGTCAAAGTGTCCATGCAAATATTCCTACTATCTGCGGCGTGGAATATACAAAACTAGTCCATGCTTTCGGTTCTAAAACATGTGGGAGCACTTTCTGCTTTCCTAGTTCCGCAGGACTTGCGTAACTGTTATCCATATCTGCGAAATTGCGGTTATGTTGTAATTAAGTTGTTTATGCCAAAGGAAACTCTTATTACCTTCTCTGTTTTTATCACATATAAAATTATTGTTAGCTACCATTATGTATATAAGAACATTGATTCAAGCAATAAAGGAGATTGAGTTGATTGTACAGCAGTCAAGTGTCCTTCACTCTGTGTGTGAGCTCGCAGTAAACCCAGCGTTGGCTCAAGCATCAAAACAGTTCGACGCTAATCGACCCTCGGCCGTAATTTCTACTATATATCTTACATGTATGTACCAGTCACATCGAAGCTTCAACATCCTTCCCTTGAGCATACCCCAGGCATTTGACACCTTTTCCTGCCCAAGAGGGAGGGAATTTGAGGAACTTAGTCTTCCCAGGGGCAGGGCACTTGATCACCACTCATAGGGGTGGAGAATTTGATTGCTAGCCTCGACTTCATGACGAATCTTGCTGATTCCACGTGGGTTGATAAATCATGGCAGAGACAGCAGAGATAAACTTTGATGAATTCAAAGGAAACATTTGCAGATTTGTGGCAGATTAGTGTAAATTAATGTAACAGTAATTGGACCGAGTGGCGTACTATTCAGGAAGTAATCGCATAAGTAATTTCAAAATTGGATGAGTGCGAAGCACAAGGCTGATTTGAAATTACAAGCACAATTACTCCCTGAATTGTATGACAAGAGACCCAATTAAGGTCATTCCTCACATTTGCACTGCGCATCCTTTCTGCACATAATTTGTGGCGTCATTTAGAAAAATGGCTATAGCTCAGCAACAAGCACGGGCAACCCACCTTTTTTTCCAGTCATTGTAATCAACTTATCAAAACCTTTGCTTGAGGAAAGACTCATCTGATTTCTATTGCTGAAAATTGAATAAATAGCGAAAATAGCAGGTAAACTGCAGTCTTTTCTATTTTGCCGTATGGTAACCATGTCAAGAAATTTGGTTGAAATTTTAATCAAGAATTCAGCTTTCTGTCTAAGTCAAGCTTAAAAGGTTTATTCGTGTACGACACAATGCATTAACTCCAGTTTAATGCGTGTTCTCATGAGTCTTGGTCACAAAAATTTACAATTAGTACTGGGAATGATTTCTTGTAGTAAGCATTAAATAATGCCAAAATGGGTCATTTTCAATACCTTAGTGCTCCTTAATGAATATGGGCACCCCCCTTATTTATTTCAAAATTGAAGTTCTCATATAATAAATATTCTGTGGGCAAAGTTTGAACGAAAATCTAGTGTCAGTTTTATTTCACAGGAATTACCTTAATCGTAATCGTAATTAATCGTAATCGTAATTAATCTTCTCTAAAACACACTTCGGAATCAACAGATGTCGTCTGGGAACTTCTTTTGAGCAAAAACGTCTGTAGCGCTTTTCCTAAGTCTTGAAAACCTTAAAAACCATTGCGAAGGAAGCCATTAAAGCGCACGTAATTGATGTGAAAATCATGTGGGTATCCAATCACAGGTGTACAATTACAAAAAGTTCAAATCGGACACTTGTAATTGGACACCCACATGATCGTGCACCAACTACGCTCAAAAGCCTGCGGAGAACCAATCACGATCAAGGATTTTGTAACTTATAGATACGATTAAAACAATAACATTATTAAACAATACTGACGTCATGTTATGCGATTTATAGAGGTCAATTGCTTTGACTGACCCAGTGTATTTACATGTATGAATATTTTAATACATTTGCGGCAATGGTAATCTGGTAATTTTCCCAGGGGTGGGAGCATTTGATCACCTAAAATGGACCTGTGATGGGGCATTTGAACAGCTTTTCGGGCCCAGTGAACGGGAGATTTTAACCGAAATTTTCCAAAAGTTTAAATGCCCAGGGGGTTGCACAAAGGTGGGAGGAGGATGTTGAAGCTTTGATTTGACTGGTACGTTAAAAGAAGAATTACAGAAAAAATGGTAGGTACTACAAGCAGTCCATAAAAATATAAAAAGCCTTAACTTTAGGGTGGCTTACAAGTCAAGCTTAGAGAGCACAGAGCATGACTGAAAAGAGAGTGCAAACCACAGACAATAGTAAATCTTTTATTTCCCTTTTCAGTGTTTGTACTTACTCATTTACTGTATCTCTATGTACATGTATGATTATGAAAGAAATATATTGGGAAAATACTCACTTCAACAAGGGGATTGTCTCTAAAAAAATTTAACAAGGTTGTTTTCCCACTTCCAATGTTACCTTCCACAGCAATCTGAAAAATAAAGTCAAGCTTTAAAGTGCCCAAATCGTCAAATTTTTATTTTCCTATCTCATCCTATATTCCATGCAATGAACTTTGGCAAAAAAAATTTTGATTTGGATAAAAAGCGATCTTTTTATGAAGTTTTAAAAACCTGAATATCCTATTTTATTGTGGTCTACACGTGCTGCTGATCACATCATCGACATGCTCAGATTTGTGACGTAGATTAAGGAACACGTGACATCAGGCTTGACTTATCTCGCTTGTTTTACCTCTGTAAATTTAGCTTCGCAGTCTATGGTGCTTCTTTCTAGCATTTTGTATGAACTACCAAGTTTAATTTACAGAGGTAAAACTGGCGAGATAAGTCAAGCCTGATGTCACGTGTTCCTTAATCTACGTCACAACTCATTCCAAACAAGTGGAAGACTGGTGCGAATGATGGACCAAAATGGTGGCAAATTTGAACATTTTTAAAACTTGCAAAAAAGATTGCATTTTATCCAAATCACATTTTTCTTTTGCAGAAGTTTATTGGGTGATATATAGAATCAGATAAGAAAATAAACATTTGATGATATGGGCACTTTAATATATTAAAGTTCAAAGTGAGATATTGTTCGAATTCTGATGTCTTAATTAACCCTCGATAAATATAGGTTTCTTCTTCATCGATTAGCCAAGGTAATCACATCATACCGTTATATTTGGTTTAGGCGAATCTTCTTCCATTGGGCACTCCGATTCAAGGCAGTGCACTTGATTTAATCCAAGCATTCTGGAGCGCCAGAAACAACAAAGAGTTTACCTGTGACAGAAAACAGGGCAATATCAAATAAATAATATAGCAGATCACAGCCTGGCCAACTTAGGCAACCCAATCTTGAGTATGCGAGATGATGAAGAAACTGTAAGATCGGTAAATGTGCCGGCATCACGGTATTGGTATTATATAAAACAGGATAACAAAGAACCGACAATTAAGCACGCAATCACTCTGCATTACAAATATAGCAGAAATTCGCGCTGCCAAATAAATGAAACAGTTAGCCCAGTTCATAATGACCACAAAACAGCGTAGAAAGATTGTTGAAATAACATTAAAACAAAGTTAAGCCTACCTTTACACTCAAAGTGACCCTTGCTCCTTGCTGAAGCAAAGATGGCGGCGATCACAAATAGAATCAAATAGTGGCGGGAAAATCTGAACAATAGACGCGAGAAGTCTGGAACTAGGTACCCAGATCTCTACAGCCTCGTTCCCGGGAGATTCAGATGGTAAAACGACGGGTTGGGATAGTCAGTGTTAAAACTGAAAAACTAAGATAGAAAATTTATGGGATCACTATTCCTTGAGGGGTAAAACCTTTACATCAAACAGTATCAACGTAAGGCTAGCCTGCGTGGCAGGCGTCCGAAGGGGAGGGTGGAGAGGAAAGACGAAAAAGACGTCCTGAATGCGAAAACTTCTTCTCGCGGCCCCATATTTCGTTCGGCTCGTACGGGAACGCTTGCTACGCAAGCAAACCTAAGGCAAACTTCTCAGACTTTTAACATACCACCATAAATTCTCAAACCCTAAAGGTAATAAATTTTCTTAGTATATACCACACAAGTTAATAGTACTTTTCGCGCGCGCTGATTGGCTAGCTCGGAGGTGATTAGCCATGTACACTAATATTCACCTCTGAGCAGCATAAGAAAAACAATGGCTTTTGTCCGTATATTGTCACAAATAAAGTTACTTTTTGGTCCATTAGTTATTCAGCTTGTGTGGTATATACTTAAACAATTATTCACCTCGGTGTCAGTGAAAGTGGTGGATATTTACCTCACCGCGAAAGAGCGGCTTGGTAAATATCCCCACTTTTCCCCTCCACTTCAGTGAATAATTGTTATATATTGACATTTGTACAGTTGACGCCTCTGTGTGCTATCGAAAATCGATCTACCCTCCACCCCCCCCCCCCCCCCCATGTCCAAAAAGTGCTATGCAGCTGAACAAAATTGTCATTTTTTTAAGCTACCTGCAATGGGATTTACATTTGTATGGTAATCCATCACTGTGAATATATATTAATCAAGAAGAAAAATACAAATAAATTTAACCAAATCACTATTGGGATGAGACGGAGATAAGACTGTCAGACATTGCACAATCTCATTTTCTTGATGTTGGGGTTTTAAGGCAAGGTTTTAACAAATTGTCTACTCTCTTTCTAAACATTCAATTTTTATTGAATAAGATTTATAAGAAAAGCATTTATAAGCAACTGATTAAAATTAAACCACAGGTCACCCAAGTGAATAATAAGGACTGTATGGAAATTAGGAGATGACATTAAAGTTGTTCAATCACAGTAATGTATGAGTTATTTACGAAATAAATACTCTTGAACAATTAATGTTCTCATGTTTTCTCATCCTGGAGAGTTTAAACAAGATTTGAGTGAGTTAAGATATATTTGCCCTACAATGTTATAATCAAGGTAGGCAAATTCGACTCATTTCCAAATAGGCAAATTCGACTCATTTCCAAAGAGTGTTTTGTCGTCAAACTGTCATTAATTGTTCAAGAGTGTATATTTGGTAAATAACTCATACTTCGAACAACTTTAAGATCATCTCCTAATTTCCACCACAAACTCTTTTTGATTTCAGCCACAGATGACCATACATAACTTAGATTATGCTTGGGTGGCCTGTGATTAAACATCCCAACATTACTGTAAGAAGGGACTATTTTGCTGTGAGAGAAAATATGATTCTAGAAACATTTAAATTTTGTTTGTAAGGCAGTAGTCTTATACACCATATTGTAAGCAAGTTCGAAGGCTGGATAACGCTATCCACCAGATAAATGGTTATCCAGCGCTTAAGTGTTAACAAAACAAACCATGCTATCCAGTGGAGAGTGATTTATTCAGTGGATAGTGTTATCCACCTTTTGAACATCTGGGGTCTGGATGTTTCTATATATAATTCTGAAATATGAAAGGTACATAAATACAGAATTTGCTCAGGAGATTTTCATTGCAATTAGACTCTAATAAATATTTTTAGTATAATTTGAGAGCTGAACAAAGAGTTTCCAGCAATCTGATTGGTCGAGCGGTTCCTTATATGACGCTATATAAACCGCTCCAGGCGGTTTATATAACATTTGTGAGGCCTGGCTACTAAGCGCACCACCTTTGCTACCTCGGCAAGTAAACATGGCGGGCAGTTGGTGAATGAATTTTTCATCTATTTGCAAGTTATCACTAGTATAAGTCCAGGATATTTGAAAGGATGGAGAATTTTCACAACGACTGCTGCCATCCTTGGACCGAAAATCCTTTCAAGAACTCGTGTTCAAGGCAGTTAAGAATCGTAAACGCAGTGGTTTACATTGATTGCCACGGGTGATTGCCAGCAGGTCGGATGGATTGACCAAAATCTGTTTTTCTCCAAACTAAAGCTACTCATTTTGAGACAATGATAACAACTGCGGATGAGGTCAACAGCGATAAAACAAAGGTACCGGAAGAATTTTTTTTTTGTAGTGTTTTGCTTGATTGTTTTACTGCCAAACTCGATGAGTAAACTGATTCAGAATTGATGTAAACTTACATGTAAGCTTCTTGTTAAGACTATATAGATGCATACATGTATGCAAACAAACAATAATTGGGTCCCTCTTTTTATGTTTTAGTCCGTTATTCTCTGTTGTTCAGCTCTTAAATTATACTAAAACAGTTATTCGCCTCAGGCTTGGTGAATATTGTTGAATAATCCCCTCGACTTCATCTCGGGGATTATTCTACAATATTCACCTCGCCTTCAGCGAATAATTGTTAAATACAAGATTAACTGACTTAAAAAAATAGAATCAAAGGAATTATTAATAAGACTTGAAGGTAAAAGACCTAACATTTTTTGTTATCTGAATTTCTAAATATATTTAAGTGTGTCTTTATTATAATATTGGTGTAATGCATAGCTTGTGAGCAGCCACTGTCACTTGCAATGGTACAAAAAAATTGAACAAGCTACAATTCACATATTAGATATAAAACAATAACCTTTTGTAAAACTGCTCGAGTTACATCTATGTACAAAGATACAAAACACGGGAGTGATGGAACTGTTGTTAAATTCTATGGAAATTGAATTACCGTAATTCCTAAAAAGACATAAATATTTAACAACAAGTAAGCTGTTTCAGTAAAAATCATTTTGGGGAAAACTTTCATAAAAAATATTAGGTTGCAAATTTTGCCAACAGAAATCTGTAGAGTAACATGCAGGCTTTTGCTGGCTTGGTAGCTTTAGTGTGTTGAATTAGCAAAAGGTTTATAATATAAATTGCACTAATATCTAGGTACTGTACATACAAATACAAAAGAGTACATATGTGCAACTTTTAAAGATAAGATTATCTCTATAAAACTACAGCGTCACTCTTTTTTTGAAACATTGATCCCAAGGAGGAGCTGAGTGTTTGTTTCATAAAACTGAAACATATCATCTAAGCTTTTATTTCCATCTACTACCTGAAACAGAGAAATACAGGGCTCAATGTTGAGTTACAGCTTATGCTAATATATCCTGAGTAATTAGAACTTCATGGCATATTTAAGCCAGATTAATGATTTACCGATACTATTAAACCGGGTATTATATTCTGTCTACATGAACTGTCAATAGCAATTTAAATGTTTAACAAACAAGACTTAAAACATGTTTTAAATTAGAAGTTTTCTATAAATTAGCAGATACTAATAAAAGTGAAGTATCTTCTTGCAAAGTTAATTACGAGGGCTACACTCAGATTACAATGCCCCAGTAACACAGGCAACTCTTGTTTTCCTTTGGGTGACTAGAAAATCTTACTGCTTAAGTGCTAGGCACCCAGAATTTCATGGAGAGGAACCTTTGGGCTCCTCATGATTTTCTTAGACCAAAGCCTATAATAGTTTCAAAATCGGAAAAAAGTCTCACATTTGTAAGAGTCTGTTATAAAGGATGGTTTTCACTTTTGAATCATAAGCAGACATACACAGCCACAGTAGGATGAGCGCTATAAGGAAGCAGCTTTCGTCAAAAATGTTTTGAAC